>CAXHWN010000621.1:142500-247356 GCA_964020975.1 Hermodice carunculata
AATCGCTCAACTATGTTACGTAACATAGTTGATTTTTACCGATTTTAACTCCCTAAAGGTCAAGCTAAATTGCATAAATTTCAAACCAAATGCTCAGCTTTAAGATTAAAGATACCAACTCAGGATCGCTTTCCGTGACAAATATGTATGTAGCCACGGATATTATTATCATTATTATTTTTTTTATTATTTAAACATAGTTGAGCAAGAATTAACATACTCACAAATTTTTACGCCTTTGATTTTTTTGAAAAAAGCTTACTTTAAGCGCCGCGCCAATCTATCCTGCCCACAAAGTTTCTTTGGCAGGAAAACAGTAAAACACAACTGATTAAACAAACCTCTGGTAACAAACTTTCAGTACTTCAATGCACAGAATTGCATGCACTACGAATGAAGCTGTTGTGAAAGATTAAGTTCAACATATAAACGCTTAAACATAACAGCAAACTTGACTTCATTTGAATGCATTTACGTTAAATAGAAAATATGAAACTTAAAATTGCAGTTTGGAGCATACCATTTCGGTAACATAGTTGACCTATATTGCACCCAATGTCCGATATGCCAGCACCCAGGAGCTGTCAAATATTTCTACTGCCAGGTTCTGCACATAAATGTATTTTATATATTAAAAAGAAACGCAGCTGCTTACAGGATTTTGGTAGAAGCCTGGAACACTAACTTTCCCTTAATTTTGGAATCTCTCATTTACAGAAAATAATGAACCATAAAATTATGTGTTAAAATGATCGTGTATTGATGGACTGTAAAAAAAAAGTTTGATAAGTTTTTACAAAGCTGTAAAAAAAATAGTTTGACCAGTTGTATGTGAGAAAAAAAGTTTGTCTTTTATCATGCTGCTTAAAAAAAAGAGTCTGCTTTAAATTAAAAACCATAGCCCTCCTCCTCCCTCTTCCCCCTCCCCCCCCCCCCCCATATCAAATGATCCTCCCCTGGCCTTGGCCCACATTCATTGACTATGTCGTAACTCGGTATAAAAGAAAAGAGCAACTCTTGGCTTGGAAATCCATAGAACTGTTCATCATCGTCATTGTTGCTCATATATTGTAGCTTCCTACAGTCAAACAATTTCTTTAAACTTTGCTTTTAATTTTGTACAACGTTGTCATAATTTTGCGACAGTCTGAAATAGTAAAAACTCGACCGTATGACGGTACTGTCCGAACCATGCTTGGTCAAGTTGGACAGACGGAAGGAAGCTGAGAGTTGTAAGACTCGAAAGGCTTAGTTTAGGGCACGGTGTCAATTTGTCATTCGTGTCCAGAAATAGGAAAACATATGCCCTATGTCCGGTAAGTGTAATGACAGCTTATACAGTCATCCCTGCCTGTAGTGTAGGAATTTCAGGCCGTTCTTCGGAATACGTTCTGGGTGTTTAGACGGGCCGTTCTTTGGAATTCGGTCCGGGTGTATAAAAGTTAAAGTATGGGATGTATCATTAAAAACTTTTGCAGAGGAGCTAGTAAGTATCGCAGGTTGCGATAACAGTTGTTAAATTTAGTATCCGTGCACTCTAGATCAGTTATTTTCCACTTTAGTACAGTACCCCTAACCTCCGTATTCGTCTTCATGCGCCATATTGGTCTAGTAGTACTTCTGGTTCTCGCTAGATGGTGCTCCTTGCAATGCATTCTCACTAAAGCTTTCAAGTTCGGCATGATTGCCACAGACCATCAACAATATCAGTTGGTTGATTTAACCCCTTAGTCTGAAGGTGGGGCACTCGTTTTCTTTTTAAAACTATATAAAGTAGGGGCAGAGATGACTTCCTCGGGCAAATCATTCCAAGGGTCAACTACTCGAAGAGAGAAGTTTTTTCTAGCTTCAGTTTCAGCAAACTGTTTTTGCAACTTCTTCGAGTCAGGGACGTGCTATAGATGGACTGCCAACGGGAGCGCTAATCCCTTCAGTGGTCAACTGGGCGCGACGACTACAAAGCGTGTTCAGTAGCGCCGCTCAAGTTAATCCCCCCTGCTGAGTCCGATTGTTGTTCCATCTATGCTTCCACGGTCGGTTGTATCGGGTCACTTACATCGGGTGTGCTATTGTACCAAGTTCAAAAACTGAGAGTTTTATGCGTGCGCAACCAGTCTCATCTTTTGAATCAGAACCGTGCGAGTCCATCGATGTGTTTTTCCTTGAAATTGGCCGATAAAAGGGCTAGTTTTTGCATTTTTTCTGTCCAAAATGATGCAAAGTTAGACAACTTGCGTGCCTAATAACTCCTTACGCCGCAATCAGCAATAAAAAATGTAGTTTTAGATGGATAGTGTATGCCGGTAGGATTATGATGGTGGTTTCATTTCTTGTCGCTGAGTCCGGCGTAACGCTAAATTTTGACTTTAAAATGTTGTACACGGTGAAAAATTTTGCACATTTCAGTCGGTAACGCGATTATTCTCGCCTTTCATCTCGTGACATGGCCCAAGAGACTGCCAGCGGCCAGCACGGACCGTAGAGTTGTGTTTGTTCAGCACTGAAGGTGCTCGCTCAAACACCCGATCACTTGAGCAGCGGCAACATAGATGGTACAAAGGGGGGCCCCACCGTTGGTAGTCCATCTATGGCACGTCCCTGTTTGAGTGAACCCTCAACTACAAAGTTTATAACACCTACTTTGAACCTTTTCTAATGACTCAATATCTGTTTTTTGCCAGGGACTCCACACCATACTCTAATAATGGCCTTATGCTAGATTTGTATAAGATACAAATTTTGTCGATGGTCAGTCCGGAAAAACACCTTTTGATCATTTCAACTCTCTGGTTGGCTGTCTTGACAATGTCGGCAATATGAGCTTTTGGTTTTAGATCATGTGATACTATGATGCCAAGATCTTTTGGGCTGTTTACTTCAGCTAGGAAATGGTCGAGTATAAAGCTAATTTAGGCATTGCCTTATTTTCAGAACTAAGCATTTGGTTTCCATTTTAAAATCCACTTGTCCGTATGCAAAATCCGCTTGTCCTAATATAACCTGGTGCAACAAACATAGTTAATATTCTTTTTCATCAATCCATACATAAAGGTCTAGACAAACCATTTACCCTAATTTGGCACTTATTGTCGCTTGCAAATCGGCAAAAATATGTCCATTTTTACCAAGATTCTAGCTATGACTGTAAACAGTAAAACTGGCAAAAATATCAAAAATACAAATTGAAAAGTAAACTATTTGCAAAGGGTGACCCACAATGACAAATACTGTGTAATTTCTGGAAGTCACTGTTCCAGATAGATTTAATACAGATTAATAGTTGTATTGGTTTTAGCATTGTCTTTCTTCTTGCCGCTGATGGGATGTACATCGACTCCATCGTTTGCATACTACCATGAATGCTATCCGTTCTAAATTCAAATTTAAACAAAGAAATTCAAATCAGAAATCCATTTCCTTGTAATGCTCATCGAGTGTGCGGTCCCCATCTTTCCTACCACTGTATACAAACAGCTGCATTGGCCATGTGGTCTGACGAACAACGCATCACTTGATTGGTCAATTGAGTCACATGCAAAAATGAGCCAATCATGGCTCGTGTTACAGTGTGTTCATCATGGCTTCCACCCTGTGAATGTGTGTGAACCTTCCGAAATTTACCTTTCAGACCTTTCAATAAATACCTTAATTGCACGATAAACATAACTGTTCCTGTCCAGTGTCCCGTATTTAGGCCAGCCTTAAAAATATTTCTGTTTCATAAAACAGGGCCTTACAAAATTTTGATGAGGCAGGGAGTATTTTTTTCTTCTTCTTTTTTTTTTAATTACACATACCCACTACATATTACTGCAATAAGGGCATCATGCTAGTATGGGGACTGATGGACTAAGTATTGATACAAGCATCGTCTTTCTTCTTGCCGCTGATGGGATGCACATCAACGTAATCGTTTGCGTATTACTGCCATGAATGATATCCGTACATCGTTGTCAATTTGTGTATACAGTATCAGCAAGTTCCTAGTAATAGATGGTGTTCTAAATTCAAATTCAAACGAAGAATTTCATATCAGAAATCCGTCACCTTGTGATGCACATCGAGTGTGCGGTCCCCGCCTTTCCTACCACTGTATACAAAACAGCTGCATTGGCAATGTGATCTCACAAACAACACATCACTTGATTGGTCAACTTAGTCACGTGCAAAAATTAACCAATCACGGCTCGTGTTACAGTGTGTTCATCATGGCTTGCACCCTGTGAACGTGTGTGAACCTTCCGAAATTTACAGAGGGAACACACAAACGGGAAGCTTTTTTTTTTTGTATTGCAGCATGCAAAAATAAAGATTCCAGTGTTTATAGCAACAATTATTTGGAATCACGGGCAAATACGCGAAGGTAGGGGGATAGAGAAAATGCCGAATGTGTGACAGATCAGTCAGCATGATGCTCCGTTAACGGTAGATTACTCCATGCTGTCACTTGCGTGTGACTGAAAGATGTGTGTTTTGTTTGGCCGGGAAGTCAACTCGCTGCAACTTTACATGATCTTTCCAACACTTTTAGAACCCACTGATAAATGGCCTTTGATGATAATTTGCTCAAGAATTTGCCAGGCAAGTTTTAAAATTTTTTAATGTTCCTTTGTCATCGTTCAGGCAGATAAGACTGACGGTGAGGTGCTGTGACCTTGCTCCGAGAACGGGCGAAAGCCAAAACACCCCAATGCATTACTGCTGGTACCTTTGATCTTGTCGTCGTATGTATGCAACGGTCAAAATACCTGGTTGTTTTGACAGAAATCAAGTAGGTAGTGAAGTCCTGTTAAATACAACTTCTGACCATGTAATTGTTTAAACCTGGATTGTTTACTTTAGGCAAGGGGATTATCATCACCTATTGTGCATTGGCGTCCACATGCACATGCCTGCATTGGTGTGAATGTTCTGTTCACACGGACCAGGTAATTACCAACATATGGAGAGTCGCGAAGGCTCGGACTGCTCATCATCAATGTTGCCGTGCATACAAACAGACGTAATTTCAGTCCAATTAAAAAAGAAAAATTAGCTTTTCCGCAGGACAAGTTGAATTTGAAAGTCACTTGTTCGAGAAGAGCTTTAGCTTGGCCCGGAACGTCGGATCATAGGAATTTTCGCGCCCTGTACACCTCGGCTTGGCTTGAATTGGGGTGGGTCTCTTGCTATTTTAAACATGAACATGTACAGGGTTTCAAGAAACAAAAGATTAGCATAATTATGTAGTTGTCCTTTTTTTCAAATATCACAGAAGAAAAAGAATAAGATATCAAATACAAATGTGTGGTTTTAATTTTCCCTTGAGAACAGCAGGGGAGGGGAAGGGTGTATGATGAGGGTTCAGAGTAAATATTAAAAGGCATGAACTCCCCTCTTTTGTGTGTATGTGTAATGGCATAATATATGCATGTGCAAGGCTTCTGCAGACAGTAAAATAAAAACAAGGATGTGGTGTAGTTGCCTTTATTTCAAATGTAAAGGAAGAAAAAGAATTGGATATCAAATGCGAAGTGTGTATTTTTTCATTTGACAACACATAAAGTGTGGGGACTTGGAGTAAATTTTTTTTTTTTTTTTTTGGTTTCAGTTAGCTGATTTACATGTAGATGGCTTTTGTCAGACAGAAGGAGGAACATAAAAGGATACAGCATAATTGCCTTTATTTCAAATACAAGCAGAGAAATAGGGATGGGATATATATGCCAGTGTGTAGTTTTTCTTGTGATAAAAGATGAGGGAGGCCTCAGAGTAAATGGTGGAATGAACTTTTTTTTTCATATTTATTGCATTTTTCTTTTCTTTTTCAATAGTCAATTCAAATCTTTCCCTAGTCTGAACAAAATTAAGTCCTTACGCCCGTCCAGATACCACAACGGGTGGACTATCTTCCTAATATATGACATCACTTCTGTGTTGGGCATGGTTCCTGAGAATGTCAAAGCATGGAGGAAAGAAACTAGAGTTTTATTGCTCCATGGTCTAACTGAGAGTACAAAGCAGGGCTCGGCAATTCTGTGTCCGATTGCCCGGAACTAGTCAGATTTAATCTCGGGCAAGTTAAAATTAATAGGTACTTGCCCGGTCGGGCAACCCAACTTTTTTTTTTCGCTGGGAACTCTATTCCCTAAATTTTCATGACACAGTTACAAGTTGTGGTTGTTAGCAAGATAATCCGTTGTGATAACAGTGTTTAAAGTCAGAGCGCTGCGTGCATGCTTAAGAACTATGGGGGTCTAATCACTATAAAAATCAGAGCTTTCATAGCACGTGCGTGGGGCGCCGATAGGTGATAATAATCGCTAATTGATAAACATTCCAAGTTTAAACGGTTATTTTGGTCATGATGAAGTCTACTTTGCACAAGTTCAGACTGGACCCATCAATTCAGTCCATGGACTCACTGTTTTTCCTGAAAAAAGAAGAAAGATGGATCCAATGGACCCACACTGAAAAATCCTTAATGTGACCCCTGGTGAACATGTGTGAATCTGCTGTAATTTACAGAGGGAACACACAAATGGGAAGCTTTGTTAATATTGCAGCATACGAAAATATAGATTCCAGTGTTGATTGCAACAATTATTTGGAGTCACAGGCAAATACGCAAAGGTAGGGGATAGCCGAATGTGTCCCAAATCAGTCCGTGAGACTGGGTCAGTTCACCGCAGATCCACTCCACACTGTCACTTGCGTGTGACTGGAAGTTGTGTGCTGTTGACTGGGAAGTCATCTCAAGGCACCTATTTTTGGAACCCACTGATAAATGGCATTTGATGTTAAGTTGCAGATGAATTCGCCATGCAAATTTTATTGTATTTTGACGCTGCTTTGACATCGTTGGGGCAGATCAGCAAAACAATAACTACTGCCGGTACCTACTAGTACTACCTTTGCTATCATAACGTAATCGTATGTACGACAGTGAAAATGTCTGCTTGTGTTGACAGAAATAAAGTTCTGATGAATACAACCGCGGACCAAGTAATTGTTTAAACTTGGAATGTCTATCAATTAGCGATTGTTATCACCTATCGTCACCCCATGCACGTGCTGCGAAAGCTCTAATTTTTTAGGTAGTGGATATTGTTACGGTAACTGTAACTGTGTGCTGGAAGTTTATTATTACGGCAGTCACGTGATTGCCGTAACAATAACTCGGTCACTGAGAAGCTACTATGCATACGGCCGTATAGGGCACAGGCTGTTAATGCCGTAAATATAAGCACCGCAGAAACAGGGTCGAAGTTACGGCTGCCATAACTGTACTGATTTACCAATATTTTTACGTGGAATAGCTGATATTGTAGGCTATATCATGGCTATATACTGTTAAAATGTAGTTAAGTGTATTAAACTGCGACATATACTTTGTTCAGGTATCTTTACAACCGGGTTCAAATAGCGGAGTTACATTGTATCAGCATAACTTGCAATCTTCACGCGATGAAACTATTGAAAGGTAAGGGGCGTTCGAACCGTTTGATATGGGGGAGGGGGCTATGTTGTTGTTTTTTTAAATAAAATTGTTCAGCAAATGGGAGGAAAATAATCTACTCACAATGTTTTATTAATGGACATATAAAAATGCAAGAGAAAAATATCTGCTGAATTTTTCTAAGGATAAAAAAGTCTGTTCGGCAGGAAAAAAACCTACCCCCCCCCCCCCCCCCAGTGTAAAATGGTCCGCCCCTAAACAAGTCGAAAATCCATGCATGATCAAAGATATTAAAATCCCAGGATAAATAACATTATTATAGGCCTAATGGTTCAAACAATTGTAGGAAGATAATCTTTATAAATTTGCAGATGCCGTTCAGACTCTGTTCATGCAACTACAACAGTCTACATGCAAATATCCCCACAAATACCATGATGGATTTACACAACAGACTAGGAAGCTCTTCCTAGCCCCATGCTTAAATCGACAGTGCTCATGTAGTTGTTCCGTGAAAGTTGTTTACTTTCTTGTCTATTTCGTAACGCCTGAGGGCCTCCTCCAACTCTTTGAAAGAGTTGAACTTGACCCCCAGGTTCATCTCGATACGTCCGCTTTCTTTGGTCATCGCTGCGAGATGCATTTGAGCAGGGTAGTGTAGTCGCGGGCTTGAACTGAGCTGCGATCTAATTGGCTATTCAGTATATTACGTCATAGCTGGATAAATAACCACTGCGGCCGGAGTATGTTATGATCACGTTTACTGTAACTTTAGCTGGTGGAATAAGGTTTACGGCTACCGTAACAGTAACCACTTCAAATTTTTTAAGTGATTAGACACACACACCCACACCCCACCCCGGTAGCCAGCCTTGCAAACAACTGCAACTTGTTACTGTGTCACGAAAATTTGAGGAATAGAGTTCCCAGCGAAAAAAAAAGTTGGTTGCCCAACCTGGCAAGTACCTAATTTTAACTTGCCCGAGGTTAAATCTGACTTGTCCCGGACAATCGCACACGTGAATTGCCGAGCCCTGCTTTGTACTCTCAGTTTGACCATGGAGCAATAAAACTCTCAATCCACATCCCTGCACATACACACGAAAAAAGGTGTGTTCATGACTTTTAATATTTACTCTGAACCCTCATCATACACCCCTCCCCTCCCCTGCTGTTGTCAAGTGAAAATTAAAACTATACATTTGTATTTGATATCTTATTCTTTTTCTTCTGTGATATTTTAAAAAAAGGGCAACTTTATAAATACGTTAATCCTTTGTTTCTTGAAGCCCTGTACATGTACATGTTTAAAATAGCAAAAGACCCACCCCAATGCAAGCCAAGCCGAGGTGTATTTACCGTAGGGCTGCTCTGTCTCAGCGCCAGCAAACCAGCCTGAAGCATATATTGTCCCGCTAGGACCTCATCTGTGACAGAGTCTCTTGCTTAAATACAGATTTAATAAAAAGTTTTCAACCTGGAATCTTGTTAATCTTGTATCAATACTAAGTCCATGAGTCCCCGTACTGGCATGATGCCCTTATTGCAGTAATACGTAGCAGGTATGTGTAGTTAAAAAAAAAAAAAAATCCTCCCTGCCTCATCAAATTTTTCAAGGCCCTGTTATACGAAACAGAAATATTTTTAAGGCTGGCCTGATATGGCACACCGTGTCAGCGTGTGCCATCCGGCAATTTTTAACTCTCTTGCACAAGCGGCATGCATATTGAACACGCCTGGGCTGTTATTTTTGCGACTCATTCCACGTGATGAAATGGTCAGAAATTACATGATTTAAAATTCTGTGCACTTTCTAAGTCAATTTACGTGAAAAATTTGATGTCGTAGGAGGTGTCAAGAGTCTGATCTTATGTGCGATCACTTTTTTTTACCAAGCAACATGGTATAGGCTGTGCAACACAACACAAGTGAGTGTACACAGCCTGTCACAGGCATGGATGGTTTTCTGCTATGTTGTATATATATTCTTTTCGGCCTGCGATCATGAATTTTATTCCTCTCTTGTTCTGTCATACAGGTTTGCTCCATTCAAACAATGTAATAAAATCAAAACAACAAAATTTTGTTAAAAATCACCAACGACGACGTGATGCAAAGGAGAGCAATCAACAACACATGATCACATCATGTTTACGCAAATCTTCGCTTCGTCCACGTGTGATCGTGCGGTGACTTATCTGCATATTTTCCTTGCCTTCTGTTAGGAATTTTCATTCGTGCCTTTATCTGTATCTAGATTTGTTTAATAGAAGTCTTTTTGGTGAAACTATGATGTGAAAATTTTACATCTTGGTCCCATAATCTTCGCTTTAATACAACTTATTCCTCCCCAACATGGCGGACATGAGACAGGCACATGTATGGGCAACAACGAGTTTGATTGGACAGTGAGGGGCACATGATCAAATCCCCCCAATGAGGAACCTGGAAATGCTCTCAGCGCATTTATAATGAGGTGAAATGACGTAAATTTTTGCAGGAATACCCCAGGAATATTTTTTCTTAGCAAATAAGAGAGCTTGTTACATACACAGACGAATATCAGAGAATTCCACCAGTAGAATGCATAATCATGGTCATGGTGGACGATGCAAAACACAGTGACCGCAAAGTTACTAAGTTTGGGGTAATATTTGCAGTTGTATCATTCAAAATGCATTGCGTTTTTTGTGCGTGCGTCCACAGAGACGCAAAATGACAATGTTTTATTGATTTCCAGGCATCTCATCTTAATTTTTTACGTCTATGGCACAGGATGCACACCTAATGTGACCCCTGGTTCACTGGGTGGAAGCCATGATGAAAAAACTATAACACGAGCCGTGAGTGGCTCATTTTTGCATGTGACTCAATTGACCAATCGGGTGATGTGTTGTGCGTCAGACCACGTGGCAAAGCAGCTATTTGTGTACAGTTGCACGAAAGATGTTGAAGGTGCGCACACTCGATTTCTGATTTGAAATATATTAAAATTTTCCTTTGACTTTTATCTGGGAACACCGTTTATTGCGAGGAACTTGCCAATACTGTATAGGTAAATTTACTACGATGTACCGATAGCATTCATGGTAGGTACGCAAACCATATACGTTTACAGAACTGCCACAGGGGGCGTGCGAGTAGCCTTAAATCAAGCCTGAAAATTTTTTTTATTTTTGCAGTGTTGAAAAAAATATTCCAACCGCAATGTTTTGCACACACCAAGCGCATTATACAAAACGCAAATATTTTTAAGGCTGGCCTTATGGGTACCTTGAAAGTCTGTGTCATTCATGTTGCATTTTGGTTAAGTTTCATGACATAGGGAAAAAGATATGTTGACTTTGTTTCCTGCGCCACTGATTGAATTCCACCGCCCAAATTGTGACTGCTGCCATTGCCGTGCATGAGTGACCGCAAATATACATTTCCATGTGTTCTCGTTACACATAACTTAATTTTCCTGTGGGTAAGAACATGCATTTGTGTCACATATGCACAAAACCATTCAATATTGCACGTTCGCGTGAGAGCAAAACATGCATCTCGCACAGAAATGGCAGCGGTCATGATTTGGGGGCGGAATTCTAACAGCGGCGCAGAAAACAAAGTCAACGAGTACTCAGGCTAGTTCCTGAGTACTCTTCTGATTGGATAATTTACTGATCTGTTATATCGTATATTCACATGTGTTTTTTGGTAAGATGTCGCTGATGCTCGCTATTAATAATTACTTGACTTGAGAGTATTATACATGTACTCTCAAGGCATGATAAGTATGGGACTCTCTTTTTCTCGTATGGGACCCACAAATATGTATGCAAGGAGTACCCAGGAAAATTAAAGATTAAACCGCAGGTAAAACCCTGCAAATATTATTCATACAAGATAGTAAACATGGTAGACGGCAAGAAAACAAAGTTGTTGGGGCGAACTTTATTCGGAACTTTTCGCATGAATTCACCAAGCAGAGTTCACAAAAATCCCAAGAACGATTATAGGAGGGTCATTAATCTGTTTGTGAGTGTGCACAGCGATATTAGCAAAATAGTTAATAGCAGGCTGTTTTTCAGAATCTGTTGCTCCACAATGCTGACTTGATCTTCGGGACTGTCATATCCCACAAGCTGAATTTTTTTATCTAAAAGTTAAACTTTTGATGAGAAAAATTACATTCTTCTATCGTTTTGTAGTTTATATATTGGCATAAATGAATTTCAAAAATTTACATCCACATGTCTCTTTTTATTCTTTCTAGTATTTAGGATTTACTAATCAGTATCCAGGGGATCCCTGTGGCACCACGTATTTGCAACCTAATTCCGGAAAATAGGTAATTTTGGACAAGGGGAGCAGGCCTTGATCGATGGAACTGGATTTTTGGAAAAAAGTCATGATTGCTTTGACCTAAAAGTTTTATCAGATTATGTATTTAATGCAAATAGTTCCTGGTTGAAAGTATGGTATCTTAAGTACATTAACCTGTGCTCTTTTCTTACATATGATAATTGAATCTTCACACAGATTATTTTGTTTGGACTATGCAACATATACATAATAGTTATCATGTTTAAAGAATGAATGACGTACAAAATCATTTCTTGGAAGATGCAGTATGATTCACATAAAAGTGTAGTCACATCTCTTCATGGGTGCGAAATGTATCGCGAAGATGCAATTGTACATGTATTTCCACATTTTTTACATTAATCTGTTGCTTTTAATGTCACAAGTTACAATGATTGGCTCTTTGCGTGAAAGCTAAATGTATCTTGAAGGTGCAACATCTTTTTCCTGGTGCTGCAAATGTCACAAATGCACATAATCATGATAATGGTTGAAAAATGAATTGCATGCAGATTGTGATTGCAAATCTTTATTTGCAATATTCATATTAACCCGGTGCTGTTAATGTCACAAATTACCAATACATGTACATGTACGTGCATCCAGGTGAAGAGTGAATATAGTTTAACTTCTGATGAAATCAGGTTCGTTCAGAAGGCAAATTCAAGAGATTTATGAAGTTGTCTGTTTTTGTTCACACAGATGTGAAGAACTCTTTTTGAGCTTATGGCTACCACTTCTAAGCGCAGACGGACGGAAGGACAGACTAGTGTGACGCAAGTGAGGAGCAGAAAAGGAAGAAAAGCAGAAGAAGATGGGTCCACATATCCCCACCTCACAGGTAACGTGAGCTCAAAATGTATTGGGGAATCTCCGGATGTGTCCAGCTGTCAGATGCAACTAACACATAAAAAGTTCCATGTCCAGGGAACAGGATTTGGCAAGAAAACTGAGCATGACACACCTGAACCCAGATTAGCAAGTGGTGCTAAGGAATCTGGTCCTGCAAGGCTCATGTTTCAAGACATTGAAGCACCAAAGACAAAGTACAGCAGACATATGAAACACTCACGTAAAGAGAAATGTGCTGGATGGAAGGAAAAGAGACAAAGAGAGAACCTAAAATTAGGAAAGACTGATTGCGCTCTGAGTGGAAAAGATAAAAAATGGTCCCCAACAGCAACTGACAGTATTATGACACCTGGTGAGCACACACAGAACTATAGTCACACTTCATCCACCAAAGGCAAAGATGGACTTAAGGGCAAGCAAAATAAATCAGGAGGCAGCGGTACAGGCAAATCAAACCCTGTGGCACAAACTGCACAACCAAAAAACAATGTTTTTCTACCCCAGAACATTGAAGATTACTCTGTGAACTGGAAACAGATGTTACAGGTAAGACCTGGGCATTTTGACAGGATAGGAATCTTTACTGTAAGAACAGAGTCCTCTAGGGACCATGACAACAAACTGCAGCATTGCTAACCCTATATTGAGATGTCTGTGTAGAGCAAGCTAGAACTACTCACATAAAACAGTATTATACAAGTGATACATTAATACTTATAATGAATAAATAACAGATCTGTAATAGTTGACACTCTAAGTCTAGTTCTCAAAAACTTTATAACAATACTGGGTAACATGGTGCAGCAGATTACATGTACCAAATGATGACCGCATGAAGAACTGATTTTGATGTGCTAACATGCCAAGGATTGCTGATTCATTTTGACATTTTAATAACAGACTTTTCCTTGACATTATGCTTACTGCATTTAATAATAAAACAAATTTGATATTCTACTTCCCCATTCTCACATTGTTTACATAAACTGTCTTTATATTTATCTGGGAATGCACAGTTTATTGCAGTCTCAATTTCTTGCTTATTTGCACCAATTTAGCCACAGATTTTCTGTGCTCTGTAACAATATTCAAGCACCATCCATACCCAAACATACATTTTAAAAAGTTCAGTAACTCCTTAACTTGTTCCCTTACAACTGTTAGTCATGTTTTTTGTAAAGTTTGGCTGTCAGTGTTTTCAAGTACCCTAGCCCCCTCTTATAAGACAGGTGGCCTCTCTTGAGGGGTAAAATACAATGAAAATGCCATACTTGCTGCATGGAGAAGTGGCCTTCGAAGAGGGGGTGGCCTGTGTCCAGGGGGTGGGGCCATATACGTGGGTTGACCACTGTATTCAGTGTAAATGTTTTTTGGGATTCATATATCACACTTATCTAATGGACCTGTAGGATATGCAATGCTGCAGAGGTTCCAAAATTGGCAGGATTTCAGTAGTTCCACTGAAAAGTGTCACAGCATATTTTCTCTTAATGCTTCCTAACCTACTGACATTTGAAATGACAGTCTGCCATTTTTGGACAAGAAAAATGTTCTGAAAGTGCTTGTGAGTTGCATTCTTCAGCCCCTTCTGCCGTTTTTCTTCATAAATTTACACATATGCTTCAAAAGTAGGTCTCCAAATGAAGTTCCCATTGTCAAAACCTCAACTTCTGAGTACTTGGCCCCTTGATCCCAAACAAAATAAACTGGGCCAAGACTTCACCTACAGAATTCCACTTCTAAATTCTGCAGGACCTGCTGAATTGAAATAATTATTCTTGGAACCTCTGAGACAGGGTTGATTTTGGGAGTTTTAGGGTGTTTGATAATGCAAGTTCAAAACCAAGTGGCAGGAGGGTATGGAGGGGGGGGGGGGCTGGCCCTCTTGCCATGCTTTGAATTTTAGGCTAAGTTTAAGGGAAAAGACACTCTCTGATGCATTTTTATGGTCAAATTTATCTTCTCTTAAAATATTATTGTTACCTTGAGGAATAGGGCGGGGGTGGGGTGCAACCCAGGTTCATTCTGAGCACCTGAACCTCCAAGATCCGCCACAGCAAAATCTCTTTGTTTGGGTAGCCATACATTTCTTTGATGTTCATTTCCTGATATTGGCCTTTTTGGTGTTAACAGTCCCCTCTGCAAACCGGTGTAGTAAGAAGATAAAGATGGCAGCCTAGAGTTCCTGTGGCTTTAGCTTTCTGGCTGCTGCTTTGTTTGCCTGACAGCTGTGCCTGAAAGCTGTTGTCATTCTGTTCTGAAGTGGTGGTGATTCCAGGTGTGTGAACTGTTTAGTTAACCAGCACAGGCTATCCTGGGTAGTAGCTCTATTTCATGTCAAAAATTACACCTTCACTCTGTATTTAAGATAAGCTCAGGGTAAGGTACATCTTCTACAAAATCTCAAATAAACAATTTATAGCTCATATCCACCCCCATAAAGTTTACATTCCAGAAAAAAACTTGTCACGGAAACTAATGACACTGTTGTCAATTAATTACATACTTCGTTATGTGTTTATGCAAAGGTAGCATTCTTTTTATTTTTTTGTTTTTGATAATGTTGATTCAGCTTTTTCAGTTATGGTACTACATGTACATGAAAAATACTGTTCTTACACCTATCCTCAAATGCGTGTTTTGTTTTTCCCTGTGGTCCGCTAATGAGCCGTACATAGCAGTCTGAACTTGAAGTTATGACACTCCATTTATACATTAAAGGATTTCAACTTTTCTCAAGTACAGTGGTCCCCCTCTTATAAGGCCACCCCAAATGCAGCCCAAAAGTGGCCTTATAAGAGGGGTGGCCTCTCTAGAGGGGGACAATATAATGGAAATGCCACACTTTCTGCTTGAGAATGGTGGCCTTATAAGAGGGGTGGCCTCTGGTGAGAGGGGCCTTATAAGAGGGGGACCACTGTACCGTGAAAGAACCAGGCCTCGCACAAAAAATCTGGGATCTGCTTTTTTAGTTCAACTCTTTGGGGTGACATTGGTGAAAGCTAGATGTTTTTTCAAGCAATACTGTGGAAGATGAAAACGAAATAGTTTGGGATGGTGTTATGAAAACAATCGTTTGAAAAATGAGTTCAAAGGTCAAGTCGTCTTTAAAGGGATTACAGGCACTTATTCGTGGTTTTTCCAGTTTGATGATTCTATAATCCATAAGCATTGTTTAAACAAGTTTGTTGACTACAATGTGATCGTTCATTAATCATACTTGAAAAGAACGCAATTTATGAAGTTTTTTGTTCAGAAACTTCTGAGTTCTGTATAAGACTCAGCATGTGCTGTTGCAAGTGTGGTTTCATAACTGGCCCGCTGATTGGTTACACCTTATATGGCAGGGTCATTAGGATGATTGACAACTTCGTTGCTGGGTAACCACTGGCTGGCAAAGGAGAACAATATATGGAGGCCAGTATGGGAAATCCATCAGTTTGGTTTACATTGATCCGAAGATATCGAAGCCTGACAAGCATTTGCATAACATGCAGGCACTATTTTGGTCAGTCAAAAGTTGGAAAATACCTGTGTCTGTATATAACACGCAGGTAAAAAATACATTAGAACAAAGGCCAAGTGTAAGCAAAGCACCGACCATACATCGGCCCCCAAACCAGGCATTTGAAAAAGTGGACATTCAGTCAGTCAATGTCAATAAAATAAATCATGTTTTCCCCAAAAATACCACATGTTTATTACGGTCTACAACAGACTTGTGCAATGGATAAGCCCGGGAAACAGAACACTGCTTAGCGAGTGGAGATCGTCATTGGCAGTTTCACAGTCACACAACATGCATCTCCAACGCATCCACCTTCGTTCATATCTACTGATTGCTGTAAATCCATCAATTTATCCAAAAAAAAAACCATACATATTAGTTGTCAAAATTTCAAGCTTTTAACTACTGTAGAAATATGAGAAAAACGTCCCAAACCACACAAGCATGTGGACATCCGAACGTCCGTGTGTCATTATTTTGGTTTTCAACCGCCAAACGGAACAGTGCCACCCGTCAATCATACTTAACAGCCTGTCACGTGGCTGCAGGTAGCAGCGGTCCATGGCAAAAGGAGAGTGGTATCAGGGCGGCAATGCGAAACAAGGCGACATGCCGAAAGTATGTTTGTGGGCAGGGAAAAGATGCAAACATGCTAACATATCATAGCCTTAGTGGTTATCTTGCTTGTTTTGTGTTCTAACGAAGGGAGACTTTAAATGTTCAAGAGGAGCGGCAATCGTCTGACTATGTCCCTTCAAAGGCCGTGCCGCGATGGATTACCGCAGTGGTCCTGCACACCAAAGACAGGTGGGGAAAAAGCTGACACTGTAATCAACAATACCCATATACATGATATTATTTTATCGAAACCCAGGGATGAGGAAATAAAAGTGCAAATAAACACATCGAAATAACCATAAACATGAACAGCAGAGAAAACACACAAAATAACGTTACAAAATTCAGGTTGGAAAGAGAATTGAAACTCATTGACAAAATAATGACAAGCTAACTAAGTGTCTTGTGTACAGACAAGTCTAACAAGCAAACTACATAAAGTATCCAGATAGGAGTAAATACAATTAAAATACTATCCCTAAAAACGGGATGAAGAGGTAGGGGGCGGAAGACCAAACCAGCCATCCCTGCACAGACCACGAGTGGCCGTAGGCTGCCCACCGAAGCAAGGCAACACAACTTTCGTTGCCAGGCTTGAGGTCACGGGGCCCGAAGGGCCGCCTCCATAAAGTCACGCTTTGAAACCAGACTGTCGATGTCGCCGTTTGACAGATCGCTGAATAATGCTTTCTGTACTTCAAAAGCTCTTTTATTCATGTGATTGGCCAAGAATTGATTGACAACCTCCCCAAATGTTAAGGGACGATGTTCAGCTCAACTTAAGTAAATGGTATTGTTTCAGAGGCAAATGATCAACATCAAAGGCCGTTGAAGCTTGTTTTCTCAGAAAGGATAATAGGACGAGAACCCCACCTAAGAATGGTTATTCCAAGAAAACGGCTGGGCGAAATTTAATCCGGTTAACGACTTTTGATTCTGTAATGTCTGAACTGCAAAACGATTCAGCGATTTTCAAAATTTTGCTTCGTTCTTTTTCTATGAAATGAAGAAAATGAACATCCTGAAAATCAAAGGGAAAATTGAAACGTCAAACTTTGAGGATGGATAACAGAAAAACGAAACCAAACATGAAAAATGGTAGGATCGTTTTTTGTTGCCAATATGTCAGGATTAAGATGCAAGTATAATTATGAATTTATCACAGATAATTAGTGACTTATATCGACATTTATGGGGTGGATGCTTTGCGGTCAACTTTCAATTGTTTATTCAACAATTAACATCACAGACACCCAAATACGGGTCATATAAATTCTTTGGAGTATGACGATTACACACATATATGATATGTTATCCTAACGCAAATGCAGTTTGAGTTAGGATGTACTAAAGTGGGATTTTTTTTGGTGTCTTACCTGTCCTTAAAACATTTATATGCTATATCAGAACATGCATAAACCTTTAGTCATCACTTATTCCCGTCATTTTTCACAGCTTCTAATTTGTCCATTTGTTTCTGCTTTCACACATCTTGTTTCTCTCTACAAACATTTCTATATTTGTTCTTAGCAGATCTGTACATGTATCTGTCAAAGTCTTCTTCATTATTAGTATATCTAAATTTCTGTTGTAAACTATTTTTACATTGTTTTACTATATGACAGTCCTCATCATACCATTTATCATCTTGCAACTTTTTAGGTTTAATACTACTTTTCATTTTCACAGCTGCAATTTGATAAATATACTCTAATATTTCCACCCCTCCATTCACATCAGTGTCTACTATTTCTTTGAACTCTTTCAGTTTATCTTCTGAAGTATTGTCATTTAACACCTGTAAGAAGTATTGTCATTTAACACCTGTAAGAAGTATTGTCATTTAACACCTGTAAGAAGTATTGTCATTTAACACCTGTAAGAAGTATTGTCATTTAACACCTGTAAGAAGTATTGTCATTTAACACCTGTAAGAAGTATTGTCATTTAACACCTGTAAGAAGTATTGTCATTTAACACCTGTAAGAAGTATTGTCATTTAACACCTGTAAGAACTGTTCTCTTTCATCCTGATTCCATACAAATCTTACATACTCAGTCATATTATATTTTTGAGTCTTATTTTCATCCTGTATACAGTCTGTGTGTATAAAACTCTGGATGGGAAAATGATAAGACTCATCAAAATCGATTACATGAAAATCTGTCACCTTTGTGAATAGGTTTGTGTCTCCAATCATATAATCTACAACACTGTGGCCATTATTGGCAAAACAGGTATAATTTCCATGCAGATCACCTTCTACTCGACCATTGAACAGATAAATATTAAAATTGCAACATAACTCTGCCAATTGCTGCCCATACTTGCCCTTGGTGTCCTTGTTTGACCTAGGAACATGAAAATTGTCCTTCTCATATCAATCAGTATTATTTATATATTCAGTACGGTCTTCTTCAATAAAGTCTTTCAAATTTCCAGTCCTTGCATTCAAATCACTTGCTATTAATAAATGAGTGTCTTTATACTTTGCTTTCAGTTCTGCTAGCCACTCATCCTGTATTTCTGTGCCACTTTTCCGCTCTCTTTGATAAATTACAGAATTTTCTGGAGCAATGTATGATGCTATGAAAATGATGTCCTTTGAGAGTCCTGCGGCACACTTTTTAGATAAAAGTGATACACGGTCCCAATCTGCATAGCCCGTGGTCTTCATGTGGACAATTCTCTTGGCTAGTTTATCCCTCACATACACAAGTACTCCGCCATGTTTGTTTACCTGCCTGCAAAAGTTGAAACAGGTATAACCAGGTAGCCAAGTACAGCACTGAGTCGGCTCATAGATCCAGGTGTCACTCAGAGCAATGACATCACAACTCAGTAGGGAATCCTTTAATTCCTTGTTTTCCTTGTGTCTGGAAAGTGACTGAGCATTCCAACACACAAACTTCAAACGTTCTAGTGAACTTTTTCCAAGGCCTTGGCCACACCCCTATTCTCTTTGTCCAATTGGAGCAATATCCTCCTTAACATGGTCATAAACATAGGAACATCCATCAACAGCAAGCTTATTGTATTTCAAGGTAGCTTTTCTACCAAGTTCTCGCTCTTTTAACATGATGAAGGGAATAAGCATTCTCCTGTCATTTCATACAGTGTAAGATACATCATCTGATGCTCCAAAATTATCATCTCTGGTCCATGTTTTCCTGGCTGGTTTGTCTTTTGTTTTCCACCTTGAAAACTTAATAATGACAGGTCGAGGTTTCTGGGTTTTTTTCCCTATTCTGTGGGTTCTCTCTACGGCCCTTTTGGCATACTGAATGTGCCTATCTTTGCTCTCCACTGTTCTATACTTATACCCATTGTTGGGTGCTTCTGTGTAGTCGCTGTGTCTTTAAAATGTTCACTTCAAGCTAATATGTCAAAACTCAGAAGTTTTCTGATTCCTTGAAGCACTGTGCTCAAAGCTCCAGATTCCAGGTGAATACCCTTCTGCCAGCAGGTGTCTCTCGTTGTACACTTGTACAAATGTAGAAATAACTTTTATATGGGCAATGCCAGTTCTCCAATCACTTTTTTTATATATGCATACAAACACAAGTACATTAAGACAATTATTTCTGCCCACATAGATATATGTATATAATTCAGTGAAACCTCATAATGTCACTCAGATATGGAACATATTCAATATAATGACACAAATTTTTCAGGGGAAGAGGTTTATTTTCTTTGTTATTTGATTCATTAATCTGACACATTTGTTAGGGAATAGTACGGTGCCATTATAATGAGTTTGGACTGTACTAACATTTATTTTCCTCCCCTTTTACTAACCAGTTCTTACATTTGTTTACTTAGCTTACATAATGAAACAAATAGATGCTCCCTAGGGCTGCCTTTGAGTTCCTCTGGGGCGGTGGGCAGTGGCAGGTGGTGAGGAAGATCACTGACCAGGTTGTAAGCTTTGGCAGTATTGTGCGGCGATCGCTGCCCATCGCGCAAACTGCCCTTGATCACCGCCGCCATCCACTGCCACTAGAATGTGCCATATGCCGCCAAATGGCATTCCTAGTGAATCCTCATTTTTCTTTCAAAACAAAAAATGGTGCACATTAATTAGTGTATGTAAAAAATTACTGTCCAGTGATGTTTTATATCTTGTATAGTTTTCCAGGTGTGTGCTTTCAAGCATGGAGTCCAGAATGTGGAAACATCAAGCTTGTCTTGTCATAACTGCAGAGGAAACACTGATGAAAAAAATTCCCATACTTTTTTGAGCCAGTCTCCTTGTGTATCTGAATGTTAACGAAATGTATCCAAATTATAATCATATTAATTTTAAAATCTGTGAATCGGGCCCTTTCCAGTACATATAATATATAGTTTCATCATGTTTCCAGCACGTTTGATCTGTAGGTCTTGAAAGGTGGTGGTTACCTAAAAATTGTTTTGGTATTTCTCATGTTGTTAAGTATTTATTTTGTCCCTGTGAGACGATTTGTGGTTAGTCATATATCAGCACGGTCCACTGAATCATATAGAGTCAATGAAGAAGTCAACAGGGTCTATTAAGGTTAGGGAAGAGGTCTGGAACGGCAACTACAACAAATGTCAAAGTGCTATCATACCTTACAGACTCAGGGACATGAACAATCACACTGCAGACCAGGAGCATATGCCAGCAAGCGCGAACAACATCGCATAAGGACACACTCAGCAGAAAAAAGTCCAGAAAAGGGGCAGATACAGAAGTGAGTATGTGAGAGAGAGTCCTGTCAGTGGTGGCCAGCCAGAAGGTAAATCTTTCACTGCAAATGGATGAGGGGCTGGCCCTGTGCCCACATGGCTGGCCCTGTGCCCACATGGCCACTTTCTGTGCTGTTTGATGCTATAGTACGACCACATTACCTTGTTCTAATGCCTCTCTCAGTTATGGAGGGAGGCATTATGTGTTCAGATAGTATGTACATGTACGTCTGTTTGTCCATACGTCTGTAAATCTGCACCAATATATATCTTCAAAAGGTATATTGGGACTTTTTTCAAATTTATGACTGGAGTGCATTATTGGACAAAGATTAGCTGATTAGATTGTCAGGTCACGGTGACCTATTTATGGGACACAGTGACCTATTTAGTGTGAACTTTTTGGTAGCACAGTATCTTTTACATGAAGTACATGGTGGATAGATTTTTCTCCAATGTGGTTCAAAGATGTATTATAAGACAAAAGATCAGCCGGTCAGATTTTCAGGTCACTGTGACCTATTGTGTGGTTGATGTGACCTATTCTCAGTCAATTTGACTTTGTCCCTACCATATCTTCCAAGTGCCTGGTTAATTATTTTCAAATTTAGCACCGAGATGCATTATAAGACCAAGATTACATGATAACATTTTCAGGTCACTGTGATGTTGTGTGAACCTCATTACAGTCAAGTTGACATTATAACTGCAGTATGTTTAAAGTGCCTGGTTGCATTCTTTTCCAAGAAAGTATTCTTCTCAATTTTGGTACAGAGATGCACTAAAAGACAAAGATTAGATGATAAGATAATTTTTAGGTTGCTGGCCTATTGCATTTACTGTGACCTGATTTGCAGTCAATTTGATATTGTTACCGCAAAATCTTCAAAGTACCTGAATGGGTTCTTCTTAGTTTTATTTTGCAACCTCAGTATCAATTAAGGACAGTTCAGACACCAAAAACCTTTGCATGGCCGATTTTGAGATTTTAACAGTTTTTACAATATGAATGTCCTTTCTATTAGTTGTCAAAATTTCAAGCTATTAACTAAAGTAGAAATAGTAAAAACGCCCCAAACCACACAGGCTTGTGGACATCCGACGTCCATATGTCATTATTTTGGCTTTCAGCCACCAAACGTAACAATGCCACCCGTCAATCATACTTAACAGCCTGTCACGTGGCTGCAGGTAGCAACGGCCATTGGCAAAAGGAGAGTGGTATCAGGGCGGCAATGTGAAAGTATGTTTGTGGGCAGGGAAAAGACGTAAACATGCGAACATAATTATCATAACCTTAGTGGTTTACTTTATAGTTATCTTGCTTGTTTTGCGTTCTAATGAAGGGAGACTTGAAATATTCAAGAGGAGCGGGAGTCCTCAGACGATGTCCCATCAAAGACCGTGCCACGATGGATTACCCCAGGGGTTCTGCACACCAAAGGCAGGCGGGGAAAAAACTGGCACTTTAATCAACAATACCCGCGTACATAATAATATTTTATCGAAACCCATGGATGAGGAAATGAAAGTACAAATAAACACATCGAAATAAGCATAAATGTGAACAGCAGAGAAAAACATACAAAATAGCGTAAGAAAACTCAGGTTGAAAAGAGAAATGAAACTCATTGAGAAAATAACAAAATTATGACTGTTGACAAGCTAACTAAGTAAAGTGTACAGACAAGTCTAACGAGCTAACTACATAAAGTATACAGATAGGAGTAAATACAATTGAATATTATCCATAAAAACGGGATGAAGAGGTAGGGGGCAGAAGACCAAACCCGCCATCCATCCACTGACCACGAGCTGCCGTGGGCCGCCCCACCGAAGCAAGGCAACACAATCACTTTCGTTGCCAGGCTTGAGGTCACGGGGCCCGAAGGGCCGCCTCCATGACGTCACACTTTGAAACCAGACTGTCGCTGTCGCCGTTTGACAGATCGCTGAATAATGTTTTCCGTACTTCAAAGGCTCTTTTATTCATGTGATTGGCCAAGAATTGATTGACATCCTCCCCAAATGTTAAAGGACGATGTTTACTACGTTTTGTACAAATATCAGCTCAACCGGAGCATATGGTATTGTTTCACAGGCAAATGATCAACATCAAAGGCCTTTGAAGCTTGTTTTCTCAGAAAGTATAATAGGACGAGAACCTCACCTAAGAATGGTTATTCCAAGAAAACGGCTGGGCGAAATTTAATCCGGTTAACGGCTTTTGATTATCTTATATCTGAACTGCAAAAACGATTCAGCGATTTTCTAAATTTTGCTTCGTTCTTTTTCTATGAAATGAAGAAAATGAACATCCTGAAAATCAAAGGGAAAATTGAAACGTCAAACTTTGAGGGTGGATAACAGAAAAACGAAACCAAACATAAAAAATCGCAGGATCGTTTTTTGTTGCCAATATGTCAGGATTAAGACGCAAGTGTAATTATGATTTTATCACAAATAATTAGTGACTTATATCGACATTTATGGGGTGGATTCTTTGCTGTCAACTTTCAATTGTTTATACAACAATTAACATCACAGACACCCAAATACGGAACGTATAAATTCTTTGGAGTATGACGATTACACACATACATGATATGTTATTCTAACGCAAATACAATTTGAGCTAGGATTGACTAAAGTGGGATTTAATTTTGGTGTCTTACCTGTCCTTAAGTGCTTGGATGGATTCTTAATCTTGGTACAAATATGCATTGCAAGACAAAGATTGGCTGATGAGATTTTAGGTCACTGTGACTGATTGTGTGGTAGTGTGACCTATTTACAGTAAAATGACTTTGTTACTGCAATGTCTTCAAAGTACCTGAATTGATTGTTTCACAAATTTGGCACAGAGATACATTCTAAGGAAAGAACAGCTTAGATTTTCAGGTCACTGTTACCTAATTGCTGGTTACTCTGACCTATTTACTGTTAGTTGACTTTGTTTCTGCAATATCCTCAAATTGCCCCGAAGGTTTTGTTCAAATTTATATTCATGAATTTTATTGGGAAGCAAGACATGACTATAATTTCACTTCTGCATAACATATTGATGGGTCGCGTCACAGTAAGGATGAATCTTTAATTTTGGTATGTATTGTGGGCAATTAATTTCCAGGTAAAGTGGGCAGGAGGAGACATGCCTGTGATTGCTTGCTATTATGGGTCTCTAGTGTTAACAGGGCACAGACTCTGAAGTGTTTCGACCATGTAATCATGAAATTTACAGTTATGTGCTCATTTCTGGTGTACCTGTGCCAATGCAGATATGTTCCTTTCTTCCTTCCTCCCTCCTTCCCTCCCTTAAATATATGAATGATGTATATGCCCTTCAGATCAGCATCATAAGTAATTTTCCATAGTGCAAAAAAGTGAGATATTGAAGGGTTAAACTGGATAGATATGTGGTAAAGATACAGTTGGGCCTTTTGTGGAGTTCTCATGAACCACACAATGAAGAAAAATTTGCCCCAAGCTGACAGCAGTAAAGGGCATGTAAGTACATGTGGTTTATGCCATGTTTTCTTGTGATAACTATGAACAGTTGTATAGCACATCATGTATATGTATCAGTTCATGAAATACAGAGGGACAAAGTTTTGAAACTGTTGATTGTGTTTATATGTCTATTGTTGAATTGTTTGAAGACCCCTGGATGTTTGGTTCGATGATGTGGATGAGATGCTTCTGGAGGGAGGAGAAGTAAGCTGTCAGCAAAACAGGCATGTCCACAACATAGAGCCTCTGGTCAAGCCACAGTCATACACAGGGTTAGTAGACAAGTAGCTGGCCCTCGTAGGGCAGCTGTATTGTCTAACAAATTCCAGTGGTCATTCATTGTTAATGTTTACAGTTGTGTATAATATTATCATGATTCCTTACAGGAGCCTTGTGGCATGTAATAGAACATTTTTGTAATTTAAAAAAAAAAAAGAAGTTAACTTACATCTGACAGTGTTACAGATATTTTGATGGTAGCTGAGGATGTAATGATTAATTATCGGTGAATTGAGATATGTAAGGCTAAGATAGATAAGCAGAACATTAAATTGGTAAAACCAGGTAACTTCTCGCCTAGCCCTAAAACTCAAGTGCAGAAAAATCCAAAAACTTTGAGAGACCTCAGGAGAGAATAAAGCATAACGTGTATCTGTACCCTGTAAAATGTAGAGATGGATGCAAATTCTAAGCTGATTATCCTTGGCTTCAAACTCATTACTCCTTGGAAGATGAATGATGACAGGGGAGACAAACACAGCAGTTGATCTTTTTAGCAGACATATTCTGATGCCCTGATGGGAGTGCAATTTTCAGTTTGCCATTTTTGCCTCTGTGTCTAACATCTAATATCTGCATCAATAAAACTGTGCTTTTTTTATTCTTTACAGATGCATAGTTTACTCTGATAAGAAAAGGAAAGTTTGCAAATTGATTTTTTTAACATGCAAATAACACTCAAGTAAAGGGGTGTAATTTATATTTTGAAATGATAACACTGAAAAAATATCAGTAACAGAAGCTTAGTGAGTACTGTCTTTCAGGTGTAGTGTGTGAGCCACTGTCCAGCTTGGTGTATATAATGTGTTTGTTACATTGCTGCAGGTTGACAAAGGTTGTGGCAATGGACTGTGAGATGGTGGGTGTGGGTATGGAAGGCAAGGACAGCATCGTGGCACGCGTCTCCCTGGTCAACCAGTATGGACAGAAGATCTACGACTCCTATGTCAGACCCACAGAGGCAGTCACTGATTACAGGACAGCAGTCAGTGGAATCCAGCCCAAACACATCCAGACAGGTACAGCACTGTCAGTGGGTGGGCTGATAATTTAACCTATTGCTCACCAGTAACAAAGCAGTTCTCAACTGAATAAACCTAGTTGCTTTCTCAGCACAGCTGACCACATGAAGATTTAGGTCAGAGGTCATTCAGTACAGGAAAGGACCTTTCCCCGCATTTAACTTGTTCGGTTACCCTGGTTACTGGAATCAAACTTGTCTTTTTTACCATTTTGATAGACTACTAAAAAAAAAGAAAAAAAACTAAAAGCTTACTGATAAAATTTGCACAAGGCAAGCTGTCCGCAGCAAGCCAAGGTTTCGGCTAGTACAGCTCTATTAAGGTGGGATAAAACTGCATCTACTGTCCTCTGACCTAAATAGAAAACAAGTTTCTCTGAGTATGCTCAACTGAGATGCTGACTTAGACTTATGTAATTATCATAATGATTCTAAAGTAAAGTTTGCCGTGAAGAGACTGTTCAATCAAGCGCCAGAATAGCTGTACCCCCCCCCCCCCAAAATAAAAAGAAAGAAAAAGAGGAAGTCAGCATCTTACCTTGACACAACAAAGTCAAGTGGGTGGGTAGGAGAGATGGTGCAGCAGAGTTTGACATTCAGGAAAACCCTGTCATCCTGCACAAGCTAGTAGACATTCATATTAACTGCTGCCCTGCATGTACCCTATGCTGGCATAAAGAATGTACAGGAAGGAGGGCAGATGCGTGTATTCAGCATGTTAAGCATGGGCCAATGTGTTTCTCTTTGTGTCATCAGCTAAATTACAAAAGTAAAAATACAGAACAGAAAGTGCCTTGGCAGTAGTGAGGTGTTGGTATGTACTTCGATAGGACCATGGCAGATGGTCAGAGAATTCTGAAATAGTGGTAGGTGTGCATGGCCTTACCCAAGATCAATTGTACAACACTCTCACTTTGACAAAGGTAGTTGGTGTCATGCAGCAACAATACTCTGAATGGCTGAAAAAAAAACAAAATTGCAACTGTCTGCTATGTTTTTTGTGTGTTTTGTTTTTTTAGTACTTGCTGAGAAGTGAAAGTAACACAACGGGTGATTATTTTCACGTGCTCAGTGTTTTTCCTTGCATTTTGTTTTAAGTTGTGAAAAAGTTTTGCTGTTGTAAAAGACCTCAATGGTGAACATCATTATATTTCTTGCCCTTGTGTCTTTGGTCTGGGGGAACGATTACACATGAAGGGACAATACAAGATGGCCTAGAGGTCAGCGTGTTCGACTTTACATTTGGCTAGGCGAGTGTGCCGAAGGTAGTGGGTTCGAATCCCATACAGGTCGACATAAATTTATTGTATTTTTCAGTTGTTTGATGAATTGGGTTGGTACTGCTGATTGCATGTTGCTGCCTGGTTAGGTCTGTGTTTCCATAGAGCAGCCAGGCTGGTCTCTGTACTGACAACTACAGTCTTTCTGCTCCACTGTGATTGGAGAGGAGGATACTTGGAGCTTTTTCTCCTTTCAGAAGTCAACAGCTTATTATTATTTGACTGTGAAAAAGAACGCAGTCAACAATTTGAAAGTCTTGATGTCACAAACTAAGGATGTCATTCATTGATATGAAGGTCAACAGATGTTCAAATAAGTACCCTTGGATCTAATGGTGACTTCTTTTCAGCTTAGAGCAGAAGCTTCAGATCCTCTTTGAGTATCCAGGGAGCCTAGAAAATAGAACTCAAGCCATCCTCAATGGGAGACCAACATTTAAGATTGTTTCAGAAATTGTGTTCAGAAAGTCCAGAGAAGTGTTTAAGAGCACCGGGATACTTGTCAGATATTAAGTGATACTTGATTATGGTGACATCAGGGGCATTATTTAGAGGTATGCATGTCCATGCAACATTTAAACCTGCAGGAGACAGTTTGCTATTTATGGATAAAGGAATCGATCCTAAACTGAAAATGTTAAACTCACTGTATACAAGAGGGATTAATATAGGGGAAACCCTGTTTTCCAATTGCTCAATAAAATATGTTCATTTAAAAGTAATCATTCCTAAACATTGAAGTAAAAATTGTTAAATTAGTGGAATTTGGGACCCCAGGTGGCAGCACTTGATGGTGTTCATTTGTATACATTTTGATATTTGCTCACCAAAGCTTCAAAGGGATTTGTTGTTATGCAAATAAGTAAAATTATGCAAATAATCATGCTCAAGTGCTGCCCTCTGGGGTCCTAAAAGGGTCTATCAACTGTTTTTGTGTGTGTCATATCATTATAATTTATTATACACTTCATAATATGTTACATTCCAATAGCTCAGTTATCCTGTATTACCCAACAGTATCAGGATTATACATTTCAGAGTTTTGTTTTGCCAATTTCAAACCACAAATAGTTATGAAGTCCTGAATTAAACGACCTGAACATGACTACTTCATGTGCACTGTAATCAGACATCAATGTGGCAGCTAATAAATCAACTACATTTTTCAAACAAGTTGCTGTAGTAAACTACCTGACATTGTACAACTGTGCATTTACTAAAAGCATGGATTAAGTGTTACAGTGGTCCTGCTGTTAAAAAAAAAAAGACTTGTCATGCCAAAGGCAACCCTTGCCTTAAAGCTACTGTCTTGATGCAGACAGTGTGTATTTCTGTGTATTGTCTGCCTCAACAAGAGCTGTCTCTGATGGGGCTGTCTCTGCTGCATTCGGAGTGACCCTACTGGAAGGGAAACTCAACTGAGGAGATAAAAAGCCCTGCACAAACTTTATGCCTGACACAAAGTCTGCCTCTAAAAGTTGCATCATCAAGAGGATTAAATTGTGGAGATACATTTCTATTTGTGTTGTTGATTGATTC
This sequence comes from Hermodice carunculata, assembly GCA_964020975.1. Taxonomy (NCBI): domain Eukaryota; kingdom Metazoa; phylum Annelida; class Polychaeta; order Eunicida; family Amphinomidae; genus Hermodice; species Hermodice carunculata. The sequence continues at coordinate 171,607 of CAXHWN010000621.1, forward strand.
TTCAGGCAAAGACCTCAGGGTTGTGCAGAAGGAAGTGAGTGACATTCTGAACGGGCGGGTACTGGTGGGACATGCAGTCCATCATGACCTCAAGGTGGGTTGGCAGACCTCTACTTCAACACACTCTAATTTGTACTTTAATTTCATTTAAGTTTTGCCTCCTATCACAAACTGTCTGTCTTAAGGAGACCACAGTTTGGTCAGAATATATACTGTACATATATATATAAAAAGTGAGTCCACTTTGGACCAATTCTTGCCATTTTTTTGCTGTGTTGACAATATTCAGGAGTCTCTTTCATAATAAAAGTGCAATGAAGCGGTTTTGCATATTATCTGTAATGGATAGCTATGTAACTTAAAAAAAAAACTATTTTTCTTGATAAAAGATGCTACCTGTCTCTATAATCGTTGAGCATTTTTATGCCCCCGCCAAGTAGCGAGGAGCATATACCTGTAGATTTGCTGTTGTCAGTCTGTCCATTGATCCATCTTGCATCCAATCTGAAATTTGTGCACTTGTGCACATCTTCAAACTATTTCACCTACAGTTATGAAGCACAACAGGATTATTAATGGGTATACTGTAAATTGCTTTATTTTTCAATGGTCCGCCCCATGAAGGGGCCCTTTCTGTTTTTGGGTTGTCCGTTCAGATGTGCACATTCTCGTTACCGCGATATCTCGAGAATGCCTGCATGAATTGTGCTCGAATTTGGACGTATGCTTATCTTACCTGGCAAGATGAACTGATTAGATTTTGGTGTCGTCACGACGTAATATGAGCAAATGGCAGCCTAATTACATGCTCATTAGGGCTCATTACCGCAATATCTCCAGAATGCTCCAATGTATTTTGCTCAGAATTGGCACTAGGCTTATCCAGCATGAACTGATTGTATTTTGGTGTCACCATGACCTAATTTCAACAAATGGCAGCATAATGATATGTTCGTTAGGGCTCATTATTGTGATATCTCTTGAATGTTGACGTGTATCTTGCTCAAATTTTACAGTATATGTTCATTAGGGCTCATTTTTGCTCAACATCTTGTATACCAGGATGATCTGATTAGATTTTGGTGTCATCATAACCTAACTTGGGCAAATGGCAGCCTAATTACGTGTTCTCTAGGGCTCCTTACCACTATATCTGCAGATTGCTTTCATATATTTTGTTCACGTTTTGCAGTATAATTATCTCACATGACAGTATGAACTGATTATATTTTGGTGGCCTCATGACCTAATTTGAGAAAATGGCAGCTTAATTAGATGTGCGCTAGGGCTTATTACCATGATATCTCCAGAAAGCCTCCATGTATTATGTTCTAATTAAAGTTTGATAGGAATAATTTAGGGTTGGCCACATTGGGTGGCTCTTTATGTTTGCGGGTTGTCCGTCCATCCAGATGTCCGTCCGGATGTGCACATCTTGTTCCCATGATTTTTACAGAAGGCCTCCATATATTTTGCTCAAATTTGGCAATATGTTTATCTTACCTGGCAAGATGAACGGACTAGAATTTGGTGTCACCATGACCCAATTTGAGCAAGTGGTGGACCCTTCAGTCAATGCTTTGTGTTGAAGGTATGTGTAATTACATGTTAAATTTCTGTCGTTTTTTTGTATTTATGAAATTTCACTTTACTTTTAATTTCAATATTTTTGGACATAACTTCTCGTAAAACAATGTTAAAATATATTTCAGTGTGTTTTTATTTTCAGGATTTTGTACCATCAGTTTGCCTGAGAAGCAGACTCTAATGTTCTTGTTTATGTATGTTACATTCTAGTTGTATAGGCACCAGGGTGCTTTGCAGGCAAACCATCAGTAAAATAAGTGAAAATTTGAAGAAAAAAAAAAAAAGGAGCAAGAAAACAGCGAAATTAAAGCAGTTAATTGTATGAAGATGTGCACCTGGGCTTTTGTTTGTGTCCTTCTTTGTCTGGACCACATCCTTCATTTAGTGGAAATGACCATTGTCCGTCCCATGTCCAATATGAAATTTGTGTAGTGCATACCTACAAAACTATTTGACTTACAGGCATGAAACTGTACAGGATTATTAATCAGTATATGAAGATTTGCAGCTAGGGTTTTGACATTTTTGTCATCTTCTCCCAAACTGTCAGCCAGATTCACTTTAAACTTGGTGGGAATTCCCCCTTGGTGGGTCTCTCCCAAGTTGTTTAAATGGTCATGCTCCATTGATTTTTTGAATTTTAAATAAATTGTTTTCAATTTTAGGGGAAAATGTTGTTACCTCGCACTGTTGAATTTAAATATGTAAAGTAAAGGCTCACTTTGTGAAGGGGGGACCACATTGGTGTGTAAAATCACCTTGAACATACATTTTGAAAAAAAAAGTTACGGAGGATAACAAGAAAGGCATAAAATAGCTGAATGTAAGGTGGTAGTGCAACACACACATTGTTTTTTAATTTGTCTTTGTTTCTTTTATGCATGTCCCAGCGCATCATTTCCATCAGATTAAGGCTTTCGGCATTTAGATTTCTAAACAATAGCCTACCTAAATGACGATCATGTTGAGCATGTTTAACACACATGTGTATGTTGTCAACTTTTCAATGTTTCATCAAAGTGAATCTTCTATGAATTTACACACATCGACACACACGGATGAAAATGCACTTGATCTGTCATGTCAGATATTTGGTTATCATATAATTCTCCCAAAATACAGAAATAATATAAATCTTGTGGTGACAAGATTATTAACATTTTGTCAAGGCCGTTTTGTTTATTATACCCCAGTCTTGGACAAGGTATCAAAGACACAAATCTATTTTCCATTTCAAAGTTGTTATGATAGGCCTAGCAACTCTACTTCCACTACAAAGTTTGTGCTCATTCAGAAATTGAACAATAGACAAATGGCTACAAAATGAATAAGAAATAAGAAAAACCCAAGACACATAATTATTGAGGTGAGAAATGGTTTATTGTGTGGAGCAGGAGCTATCATGGACAAATTTCATGTAGTGGTAAGCTGTGGTAAAAATCATATCGGTAGAAAAGATTGATACATTTGTAACCATACTGCATAATTTGGTGTATGTTAATAAAGTTTCTCTCTTTAAGCTACACATTCATGTGAAACGATGACAAAAAATGCATTGCTTGCCTGTACCAAAATGAAGGAGGAGAAGAAGCAGGAATGCATTCCTCATCAAGTCCAAGCTATGAAGAGCTTGTACTGGAAAAGGAATGCATTTGTTTTGTTACGCATTCATCCCAAAGCCATTCCCGTTCCATGCTGTTGTACTCGAGCATCCAAAACGCGTTAACGGTCCATTTTAAGTCAGTTCTGTGTCCATTCTTGAGTGTATGCGTGCATAACGTTTTGCTCAGGCGTAACTGTACATGTAAATAATGACAGGTGTGGGCATCTGTGTCCTATGGGCACTTTTCTATTTGGGGTAAATTTACACATACTAGTGTTGAAAAAATTGAGAAATTCATTGAAATCTTACTGGAGCTGCAATGTGGGGCTCTTACATGTTACTGCTTTATTTTAGGTTCAGACGTGTACATAACATAGTGCCAGGAACTTTGAATCGATCAAACCTTCTAAATTGACTTCATCCCTGATAGCATTTGTTTTCATTTTGCTGAAGTTCTAACTAGTTCTATAACTTTTAGGTATTGTTTTTGGATCATCCAAAAAGAAAAATCCGAGACACGTCTCGCTACAGACCCTTCCGTCAGCTGTTCAAGGGCCAGACACCATCACTGAAGAGGCTGACAGAGAAGCTTGTTAGTGTGCAGATTCAGTCTGGAGAACATAGCTCTGTAAGTATGAACACTGACATATGACAAGGTGCAGGCCACCAGTTGCCTCCACCTGCTCTACAGCCTGGCAGTATACTTAGTATAGTGGGGCAAAGGGCACTCCATGTACGATGTTATGTGGCTGCTTGCCACACATCACCACCAAAAAGTGTCACACGCATTATCTCTTTCAGCGCCAAATTTCAGACCGAGTCAACGGCTTTTCTCGGTGCACATTTGGCACAGAGAAAAGCCATTGACCTGGGATTTTCTCTCTTGAACTATAGGCATGTTGGTACTTGAATTAAAAGGTCTTTTAACGAGCAATATGAATCTTGGATCCTTATGATATTTCAAACTAGTTTGACGTAACTAGATCGACTGTAGTCATGCTTGGCGCTGAAAGAGTTTGTCAGCAAATATAACCAGGAAGGGATCCTTCACAACTGTCATCATTTTCATGAGATGGTGGTAGTTTGGGGTCCAGGGATCAGAGACTGTGCATGTATTTTTTAGACCATGAAACAATAGTAATTTTAGCACCAAGATTTTCGGGCCCAAAGTGAGTGGTAAGTGACAGATATAGCCTTTCACTGAAGTTAGGTCAAAGAGGATCAACAGGATTAAAACTCAAACTGAACTGGTTGGCAAAGTTAGACCAAGCAAAACAAAAAAAATATGCACGCAAACAGCACAAAATACCACAACTATGGTATTGCATGCTTGTATGGAAAGGCACCCAACAAGGTAAATTTCCTGAACTATATGTAAGAATACTTGCACTTTACTTTAAAATACATTAAAATATAGCAGTTTAATATGCATAGCCTACAGTCATAATTTTTCCATGCTGGTACATTCAAGAACATTTAATTGGGGAATTGTTTTTCATGTGCATGTAGAAGTTTGAGTCCAAAGTGTAGCCAATTTAGGAAAGAAAGACTCAGGAAATTATGTTTTGAGGCCAATTCAGGAAATTGAAAGCTTGGGAATATAATTAAATGGTTATGGCATTGATGTACCTCATCTGGGTGTGATCGAGGTACCAAACATAGTCACACCTTCAAAATCAGAGACATCAGACCCGAGAAAGCTGCATCAGTGCTTGTGTATCGTGTTACACATCATAAGACATTTCAGAACTGCAAGAAGACTAAAAATAAGAAAAAAATGTGGGACTTACATAGGCTTACCACCATATATTTTAAAAATGTGCTGCCATGTTTGGCTCTTCATTGTTTTTCCTTAAATACTTTATTTATTTGTTTGTTTTTTTATTTACTTGTCAGTTTTTCTTGGACACTATGGTTCGGAAAAGTACCAAACTTAGCATTATGATAGACCTAGTAATGAAGTTGAATGTGCATATTGTTTGGAGGTCATGATGTTAAAATTATTCAAATTAGGGGCAATTTAAAATTTAAAAGCTCCATGTCTTCCAATCTATTAAAGAGAGACACAACATTTAGAGTAGTACATACAGGTTTGTGACACCTGCCAATCTTATGGACGGTGAACAAAAACTGTAGCATTTTAAATTATGCTAATTAGGAGCACTTGAAAGATTTAAAAGTTGAATATCTCCAAAACTATTATAAATAGAGGTGCCAATCCCACTTCAGTTCATAGGTTTGTGACAAAGCCACATCCAATGAAATATGAACCCAAAATATAGCATTTCAATGTATGCAAATTAGGTGAATACACAAAATTTAAATCTTGTATAACTTCAAAACTACTATAGATTGAAGTGTCATTCAAGGTTCAATTGGTAGATTTGTAGGAAAGCTGCATCCAATGGACCATGAATCAAAGTTGTAGCAGTTTGATTTATGCATGTTAGGCAAATACACAATATCGATTGAGGTCCCTTTCCCACGTCAATTTATTAGTTTTTGACATAGCCGCATCAAAAATGATTGTTGCAGGAATTAAATTTCTGCTGAATAGACAATCTTTAAAAGATTTCTAGGCACACACACTGATTTTCTGACAAGCAAATCAAATTTTTTTAGTTTTACCTTGTTTCCTCCTGAATGATTCAAAATTTCGTCAGCAGGGGGTGCTACAGCTCACAGCAGGTGACGTACATGTAATTTGCCTTAGAAGACCCAGAGTGACATCTTGTAAGTATTAGAAGAGGTACAACAAACACCCAGCTGTTGCGTCATTCTGATTTCAGCTAGTACTCCCTGGAATCCCTCCTTCTTGCCATGATGCCTGTGATCTGATTAGCTACACTTCCCAGTCATGTGAGAATATACAGTAATATTAATTGTGACAACAATAGAAAGACCAGACAAGTATTAATGACACATAATTTGCCAAAATCCCTGAACAGTTTCATCGAGACTTGGACTCATCAGAGACTCCTTTTTGCCAGCACTCTTGTTCAACTCCCAGAGTAAACATTATAATTATGGTCACTTTTTACAGGGAGTTGGGCTCTCTTCCAATGCTTTAATCTGTAATTCAACAGAAACTGAATGCTGTGTTAGGTACGTTGACCTGTGAAAGAGCAGGATGACCTTGTTGTATGTGTAGGCAACATTACTGTTTGATGTCAGTCATATATTGGTTTCCAGGCCTTTGGACAGTAGGGCTGAATTGGATTATAATGCCAGCTGTAACAAGAATATGACCCGCTTGTTTTGATTGAGAGGCCATGTGTTGCACATGGGGCCAAAGACACAGGCTTCTCTGTGACCATTTGGAGAGGAAAATCTCCTCACTTAAATATCAATCATGTCTGGATCTTGAACTGAATTTATTTGTGACCTACCATTTATAGCAATATGCTATCTAATTGGAGTCAGTTTGCAGCATTGTCATTGCAGACCAATGAAAGTCATGTGCAAGGCATGACTGTCAAAAGATGGAGCGACACAACACAAGTAGATGTTAGCAAGTCTATCTAATGACATGTAATTGTGCGATTGGTTAAAAGCAATCCACTTGTGTGATCCAGACTCCTAACCTGTTATTCTTTGGCATGAAATGTCTCGGGTTGGATATATTTTATTGTTTACCATACAGACCCAACAAAATGAGGTGGTCATCATTTCTGTTGCCTGGTGAGGTCTTTATTGCCTGCATGGCAGTGGGGTGACAAACATAGAGGTATAACCATTCACCAGTACACCCGTGTACTTGCAAAAAGTGAGCTACAATACAGATATTGATAAACCTGTCCAAATATCAATATGGCACGGTATCAAAAAAGTTTACTTTTCATGCAGAAAACAAGTTGAAAAATGTACAGTTCTCGGTTTAGTTTGATGATACGGCAAATGGGAAAAGGGATGGTCATGTCAGCTACCAAAAAAGATGAAATAGTGGTGGCACCACCAACTGGAAACATTTCCAATTTCCATTGGACAGACAGGGAAACTTTGGTAGGATCCAAACAAGGTGCAAACTTTGCTTTGCAAACAAATATAGTTATCTGAAGCAAACTGAAAAGACAACTTATTTTTTCATTCCTTGAAGTTGAAGTTCACTAGATTAGCAGTTCAGAGTTAATAATTTCAGTTAATATTAAGCTGAACTGTTTATTTTTTACTTGAAACAGATAATTACAGAATAGATATGCTGTTTAAATAAAGTTAAGTTTTAACTTCAGTTAATTTGATTAACTTTAGTTCCTAACATAATGTTAAAACTAAAGTTAAAAATTCAAAGCAATTGAAATTTGAAATTCAAACCAAACACTTTTATTGGCATTGGTGCATTGAGCAACAAAACACAGGCCAGGGGCCTATTCCTGTTGTCATGGTAACACTGAAGACAATACAAACATACAAAGTCAACACAGAGTATACTTTAATTTTATTTTATTTCCTTGTCATCATGTTATACAGTCATTAGAAGTAAAAGGTCAAGAAGCAAAACCGAGTGGAACACATTGTATCGCCACTTCAATATTGAGATACATGTCGTATCGTGAAAAGGGTGCATGGTAACACCCCTAGAGAAGTACTGTGCTACAACTGCATCCAGCAGTGACCCTGGTGGAACATTTGAACTAGTCATTTTGATTGGCTGTTTTAATTGCTTTGTTACATGTGGCAACCAATAGAAAGCCTTTATGACTGGTGTCAGCAGTGGATTTGAAAAATTAATTTCATACTGGTTTATGCGATGGTGAAGATTTACAGAAAGTGAACTGTTGCATCACTCTGACTGAGTATCAGTTTGGATGCACACAGCCTGAGACCTAGGGATATGGTACAGTTTTACATATAGAGAAATAACAAGAATGCTGTTTTTTGTCAAGGGAATGATCTTGAAAGCACAGAATAGTGTTTTGAAGTTACAGACTTTCTGAATTTCTGTCTGGCACACATGTACATTCAAGTACAAAATGTGTGAATCTAAAATCTGTAGCAATGCTGCAAGTTTTGTGACAAATAATTATTTGAGAATGATCTGGTTGTCCATATCACTGGGCAGACACATAAAGAAAGTCAGGTGCAAGTGAAAAAAGTAAGCAGTGAGTATTGCTTAACCCCTAGAACCCTACAGACTGCTGTAGCCTTCTGAATAAGAGATGATATTTCCCTACAGACCACTTTTGTGGTCTGGAGGCATATAAAAATAATATAAATAATAGATTTACAACTTTAACTGAATTTTCTACATTACAGTAAAACCTCTCTAACTGAACACCTCCATATACTTAAAACCTCTGTATACTGAACACCATTTCTTGGTCCCAAATATATAGTTCCAATGTAAGCAAACCTCCCTATACCGAACACCTCACTATACCGAACACTTTTTTCCATTCCCAAGGGTGTTTGATATAGGGAGGTTTACTGTATGTAATTTAAACACTTCCCTGTGCCTGTTATTTCCACACCATCAAATACACTGCAGGATATCCCATTGAATTCAATTAACTTTGATTCGGGGTCAGAAGATGAGGAGGTAAGGATTCCCGACTTTATAGACTGTATTGAATTAGAAAAACCAGATATTTTTGCCCAAACTGTCATTCGCAAAGAAACAAATGAAAAAAAGATTATTGTTACTTCATGTGAATATACGTTAGTTAAAAGAACAAAGATCACTTTAACCATTTTAAAAACTTTTTAACATCCATAGACTATTTTTTTGATGTTATTATAACGGATTTACAGATACCACATTATAATGTGGAACACTTTATATGAGATGGTAGGGGAGGAGGCATTGCTGTATATATACACAAATAACACAATGATTGTAATATTTTTGCGTCGGATGGACATTAGTATTGATGAAAGTGAAACTGTGTGGTGTGAACTAGAAACTGAGGACAAGGGGCAAGATAATATTGGGTGCGATATACAGGCCCCCGAGTTCAAATGTAAACAATTCTTGACTGATGAGTGACTTGCGTACAAAAATACTAAAGTTATACTTGTGGGTGATATGAGTATAGATATTGGTTCAGATGATAGTTCAACGTACGTGAATACGCTTGGCTCTCTTGGATATAAGCCCCTCATTACGGTACCTACAAGACAAACTGAAACAACTACATGTAGTACAATAATAGAGCAATGTTTACATGTACCAATATTGCTGACACTTTCATTGATTCGTGAACCATTCCTTCAGATATCAGTGACCACAAACCAATGTTTGCAGTTCTACAAAATATTGAAACAAAGTTTAAAGTATCACAGAGTATAGAAAAATGTAATTTTGTATTAGATGATCTAAATTTATTCCAACAGGAACTGAGGGAGGTAAACTTGAATCCAGTAATCCACAGTAGGGATGCGAAAAAAGCATATGATATTTTTTGTGAGAAATTTATCTCGTGTTGTGAAGGTTTAACTTCTATGATTTGTAATAAGAAACAAAGAATTAAGAAACCATGGATTACTAAGGGTATACTGAAATCCATAAATGTTAAAAATGAAGCACAGTAAAACCTCCCTATACTAAACACCCTTGGGACCAGAAAAAAGTGTTGGGTACAGGGAGGTTTGCTTACATTGGAAGTATATATTTGGGGCCAAGAAATGGTGTTCAGCATAGAGACGTGTTCGGTTAGAGAGGTTTTACTGTATATGCTATAACTGGAAATGAACCTTTTAACAATGTTGTAAAACAAAGATATAACCAATATAAGAATTTATTAGAGTTGTTGTTGACAAAAACTGAAAAAGATTATTTTGAGAACAAATTTCACAACAATATTAATGATCAAAGAAAAACATGGCAAACTGTTTATGAAGTTTTAAATAAAAGAAAGTCCAGTATGAATAATATACCTAAGCAGATTCGTACTGATGATGAGTTGCCACATACTATTTCAGATACTGAAGAAATTTGCAATGCATTTAACACATTTTTTATCTCTGTTGGAAACAGAATTTCTGAGTCGATAGAACTTAGAGGGGATGAACAGAGTATTTTTGATTATATGGGGCCCAGAGCAAGAAACTCTATTTATTTTGAGGCTGTCACTGAGGGGGAAATAACACTTTTGATAAATTTAATAAAGATAAATAAATCTTATGGTGCTGACTTAATTCATCCTCGCCTGTTGAAGGATGCAATTAAATATATCGTAGGCCCTGTAACTCATATCATTAATTTGTCCATTATGACAAGGCTGTATACCAGACAAAATGAAAGTTGCTCATGTGGTACCGATTTTCAAAGGAGGCAATCCCAAAACTATGGGCAACTATCGTCCGATATCGGGTTACCTAAATTTCTCTCCAAGATTCTTGAACCGTGTATAGCAAACAGATCATTACATTTTTTTAAACAGTTTATTTTTTTTCTATGAATTACATTTTGGCTTCACGAAAAACATGGGAACAAGATTGGCTATTTGTGAATTTACAAATTTTATTCAACAACAGTGGAAAAACAAGGAAACTGTGTTTGGGTATATTTATAGATCTAAAAAGAGGCTTTTGACATGGTGTATCACAGTATCTTACTGAAAAAAATTAGAAAACAATGGTATTAGGGTTGTAGTTTTGGACTGGTTCAAAAATTATCTTTTCAACAGAAAACAGTTTACTCAGTAAGGAAATTTAACCTCAACGTATTCTTCTCTTCAATGTAGTGTGCCTCAAGGCTGATTTAGGTCCAGCTTTGTTTCTTGTTTATATTAATGATTTGCAAAATTCACTTTCTTTTGGAACATCCAGACTATTTGCAGATGATACTAATATTATGTACACTAGAAATGATATAGACTCTTTTAAACAGAATGCTGAACTTGATTTGATTAAATTAATGGATGGGTGCAACATAAATAAACCTGCTCTAAATTTAAGTAAATCAAACTTTATAATAATATGTTGAAAAAATAAAAAGATTTGTCCTGATTTTCAAATATATGTAAATGCTGAAAATAAGAACTTACCTCGAGTGTCAATATATTATTACTAAATATCTAGGGGTAATTATGGATGATAAATTAACCTGGAAAAAACATGTTACTTACATTTGTAATAAGATTGCACCTATCATGGGTGTTCTTTCTAAAGTTCGTCATTTACCTTTTTTTTTATTTTATTACGGCAGTTATATTATGCATTAGTTCTTCCACAATATATATATATTATATTGTATAGAGGCTTGGGGATCTGCTTATGAAACTCATGTCAAACAGCTTGTTATATTACAATAAAATGCTATTTGTATGCTAACTTTTATACCTCAAAATCATACTGAAATTTTCTTTAAATTCATAAAAATTCCTCCTCTGCGTAAGTTATATTCCTTAAATATTTGTCTCCTAGTTTATTCTGAATTAAGTGGTACATCCACCGTGAATTTTGGTTTTCAACATCAAAGCTTAACTCATGATTATGGTTACAAGAAAGAGATGTCAATTAACTCAATTGCAACATCAAACTAATCACTTTTGTCAGAGTATACTACATATGGGACCCAAATTTTATAATTGTATACCCGAGAATATAAAAGTGCCACCTTTGTTATTTCCTTAAAAAGAAGATTAGTTATTTGGCTACAAAATAGACATATTGATATTTATTCTTTGATTTTTCCTCATAGAGAAACAAGTAGTAATTCCAGTTAACCCTGATTTACTAATTTAGTTTAACTTATTCCTTGTATATCTTGCAATTGTGTTATAAGTATTTCTGAAATTTTTGTGCAATATATTGTAATAGATATTGATATGGTATTGGTTTATGTTTCCAATCTATTTGGATGGCGGCAACAGGCACTGCCTTCATGCTGTCATCAATTCTATTCTATGTATGTTTCTTTTTCAGTAATTCTAATGAAAAACTATATCTCCATATCTGTGGAGTGCTATTGTTATTTGCTTTAGCCCAGAGAACGATCATTTTTTGTTTGTAAGTTACATTCTGCAAATGTTCTAGTCAAGGGTGGAAATCTAAACTCTGACCATAATATGAAGTTATAGTTAATGTAATTGGTCAATTTTAAAATGGTTTCGTAAAATATACCAACCCAATTCAACTTTGGTTGAGTTTATATGTTACTTTACATATCACAATGAGAAGATTCAGAACCGTATAGAATCTTACCAGTGTAGACCATGCTTATCATACTATTATGTACCTGGCTATTAAGTGATTAAAATCAACAATGTGTATTTCAAGACATGCTAGCTAAACAGTTTTTGATAATAATAGTCACAGTATATGTACACACAAACAAAGGTTATGATGGAAGATATGTCTTTTCAATTAATGTGATTTTGACTGCCGTTTTTAATCAGTAGACATTTAAGTGAAAAACTTGAAATGCTTTCATAGCCCAGTAATATGAGGTATGCAAATAGCATAAAACTTGGACTTTGACAGGTTGTGTATTAGTTTTAGCTGTGTGTTACACTTTACAATAGGAAAGGTACATAGATGGATGAATCATCAGTTATAAAGATAAAATCACTGTTTTTCCCTGGGAGCCCGGGGGGGGGGGGGGGAGTGTCTCCTTTTGTGTGTGGGGCCAGGGCTCAAAGGGTTAATATATGTATGAATTGAAACCAAAAATGTGCCTATATGGGCCCATCAGAGCTGCCCACAGTAGAAGCAAAGTTGAAAATATATTGGGCCAACACGTAAGTAATCTGGAGCTTTGGAAACAAAAAAGACATACCCCATTATGGCATCAAAAGCAAATGTGAAATGCCATGTCAAGAATATCAAGGAAGAAGGTACTCATGAGCACAAACTTTTGCAAACAGCCACAACTGTGAAAAAACAAGTTGCGTGTAGATAACTTATTTTTTGAAAAATTCGTTTTAGGGAAAGACAACATGAATAAGTCACTTTGAGGACACTTTCCAGGGACTTGGCATGGACTGCATCTCAAGTCATGCTTTGGTACCTTGAGTTCTTACGTATGTCCGTAAACTTTTACTTGTGAACATGATACAGTCAACAGTTTTCATGCAAGGCCAATATAACTTTCAGGATTCACCAAGTGTATGATAATCTAGGTCAAGTTCGATATTGGTGGCGCCACCTGTAGCATTATGTAGTATTTGGCCCAAAATAGGAAAATTTTGAGAAATTAATGGTTTTTTAAATAAGTTTTTCATGAGTCATCTTGAAACTTGGTGGGAATGTGGATCAGGCAAAAAGACGAAAAGGTGTCAAAATTTTGTGGCCCCACCAACAATACTACGGAAGAAATAGACCAAAGGTGCTGAAAACAATAAATTCTTTATGTTGAAAACAGTAAGGCTAATGATACCAAATGTACCACAAATGGGTATCGTATGTGGAAGTTATGTGTTGCATAATGATTGGATGACCTTGACATACTTTCTCAAGGTCATGGAGGAATGCATTTCAGGAAATTATTTTTTACCTCAGCTGACAAGTCAGCTGAGGTTATAGTGTGATCCATCGTTGGTCGTCCGTCTGTCTATCTGTCCACAATTCACATTGTCAGCTTCTCCAAAACCATCAGCTAGATTTACTTCAAACTTTGTGGGAATGCACCTTGGGTGGGGTTTCTACCAAGTTTATTCAAATGGTCCTGCTCCATTGATTATTCAAGCTTGGTAGCAATGTACCTGGGGTGGGTCTCTGCCAAGTTTGTTCAAATGGTCATGCTCCATTGATTATTGGATTTTTCGTTAAGCGTTTGGTTCATTTTTTGGCAAACTCTTAAATAATCGTCTCTCAAACCACCGACCCAATTGCTTAGAAATTGCATAGTAACACTTCTGGGGACCCCACACCTTAGATAGATTGATCAACAGTTAGCATTGCGATTTTTTTTTTGGATTTTTTTTTTTACAAAATTTTGTGTGTTACGGGTAAGGATAATTATTATCAACTTCTCCAAAACTTACTGAGATTGTTCTGAAACATAGTGGATATGTTGCTTGTGGGAGGGGTCAACAAAGTTGTGCACAAAGTAGTGATACTTTGGAACCCGGATTTTTAACGAGTTTCTCAGTCCAGGTACTTGTCAGTTAATGCATGCATTTTCGTTGACTACTATAGTCAGTGGGAATTGCAATGGAAATGCACATTTTCAACCACTTCTCCAAAACCATAAACCAGATTTAGTACAAACTTTTTTTTTTTTTTTTTTTTTTTTTTTTTTTTTTGATAATTCTTTATTTCATTTTTTTACACTATACACGTAATACATGGTATTGACAACTAAATTAAACATACATAAATGTAATAAAGTAACTGAATATAATTTACTTCAAGTCAGGAACATTTCAAAATTGTTCTTACAAATTATATTAAACTATTACAAATGACTGACCACCTTTTAACAAACAAATCATATTTCCCTTGACAGTATAAAACTTGTTGCTCTACTGATATTTTGAGCTTCAAATATGAAAGAAAACCATCAAATGACACCTGTCGTTTGTTACATAATTGTTTGTGAATAAAATATTTGGCTTGTAAAATACAATTATTTAGGGAATAGTTACCTTTGGTCAAATAAGAACCTAGAATAATGAGTTCAGCAGATAAATTTATAATATTATCAGGATACAATGTGTTCCACCATTCTTCAACTTCATTCCAGAATAATTTAATATCATGACATTCCCAAAATCTATGTAAAATTGTATCTTTTTCTAAGCAATTGTCACATATTTCTGATTCTACAAGTTGCATTTTGAATAATCTTGCTTTATGGACTACAAATTTGTGTAGAATTGCAAATTGAAAGGCTTGTATTTTACTTTCCATAGTGCATTTGAAAGATAAAGTAAATACTTTAGGCCAGTTATTTTCAGCTATATTAAACATGGGTGTCCAAGTTTCTAAACAAGTAGGAGAATCAGATATTTCATTATTAACAATGCACCAATAAATTTCCTTACAAGTAATGTCAGATATGAATTTTAGCTTACCATTTAGTCTGAATCTAGGTATTAAAGATGGTTCAAATGTCCTTATGACTTTACTACATAGTAACTGTTTCCAATGTCCAGGAATTGATAATCTAAGTGATAAATACTCCAAGAAATTAATCCTTATACTAAATTTTCTTTCTAAAACTTCTTGATCCAAAAATACGCCATTCCCATCAACAATGTCATTAATGAATTTAACACCTTTCAAATACCAATGTTTATGAAATACCGTTTTTTTATCAATAGTGATAAAAGGATTAAACCATAAAAATTCATTACGAACTTCTTTTACGGTTTTTGGATGAAAATAATTTTGAAATGATTTCCAAGTATCTATCAATTCTTTGTAAAATAAAGGACAATCTAAATTCTTAAAATCAAAATCACATCTGCTCAGAAATAAATCTTCTGTCTTAATAAAAGGTATAAATTCTTGAAATACTGATATCCACTTAGCGTCACTGAAACCATACAACCTTTTAACCCAACTCAATTTTAGAGAATATACCTGAGTCTTAAAATGTATAACTTTCAATCCTCCTTTGTCCAAATTCTGATGCATAACGGAGCTCTTTACTTTTGTAGTTGACTTATTCCATACAAAATCATATATCATAGATTGAACATCTTTAATGAAGTTATCTTCAATGAATATCAGTGAAGCAGGATACATAAGTTTGGAGATTGCAAGATTTTTAACAACTACATTTTTACCTATTAAAGACAAGTCACGCATTCTCCATACTTTTAAAACTTCTTTAAAAGCATGTAATTTCACCTCAAAATTAAGTTTACTCATTTCCAATTCATTTTCGGCAAACGTGATGCCTAAAGTATGAAAATTTCCTTCTTCCCAGAAAACTGGGAGATCCCAATCTTGTGAAAACTTTGTTGCTCCAAGCCAAAACACTGCAGTTTTCTCTATATTACATTTTAAACCTGAACATGTTTTGAAATCTTCAAAAACATCAAACAGCATTTTTACAGATTCTCTGTCTGCAACAAAACAAGTGGTGTCATCTGCCAACTGACTTATTTTAACAACTTTTTCACCAAAAATTAAACCTGTAATATCTTCCTTTGACCTAATCAGTTCTGCTAAGGGTTCTACTGCTAAAACAAATAAAAAGGGGGCGAGAGGGCAACCCTGTCTTACACCACGGGATAGATGAAAGAACTCTGATGCATAACCATTATTAATGACACAACTACTGACTTCTGAGTAAATTATCTGAATCCACTTTCTAAAGTATGTACCAAAATTAAACGACAATAATACTTTATCTATGTAACTCCATTCTATAGTATCAAAAGCTTTTTCAAAGTCAACTAAAAGTAACAGTCCAGTTAAATTTCGATCCTTGTAATACTGTATTATATCAGAAATTAATCTGATGTTTTCCCCAATGTATCTTCCTTTAACATATCCAGTCTGATCTTCACTAATCAAAATAGGCAGAAACTTCTGTAATCGTAGGGCTAGAACTTTAGCTAAAATTTTATAGTCTATATTTAATAATGAAAGAGGTCGCCAATTTTTCAAATATATTTGAGGTTTACCTTTCTTTGGTATTAATGAAATTACTCCTCTACGTTGATCTATTGATAACTTACCATATTGAAATGCATAATTCAAACTTTCAAAAACAAATTTCTTTATGTCTGGCCAGAAAAATTTATAAAACTCAGCAATAAAACCATCAACACCTGGACTTTTTCCATTTTTAAACAATTTCAAGGCATTACCGCATTCTTCTATGGTCAATAAATTTTCACAACTATGCTTTTGTTCTTCTGTCAATTTTGTTAAATTAGGATTTTCTAAAAATTGTTGAACTTTTTCATCATCACTCAATAATTCCCACTGTAAATTGCAAGAGGTATATAATTTCTCATAAAATCTTCTCTCTTCAGTTAAAATTTCTTTGGGGTCTGTAATTTCTACATCATTCACTGTTAAATTTGTAATACACTTATTTTTGAAATTTCTTTTTTCTAAACCTAAAAAATATTTATTACTTTTTTCCCCGAGTTCCATCCATCTTGCCCGGGATCGTAGCATAACACCTTTAGTTTGTTTGTCATTTATTTCATTCAACTCTTTTTCTATTTCTCTTAATCTACTTTCTTCATTTTCACTTAATATTGGATTTTTGCATATATTCTCTAACTCTTTACGTAAAGTTTGCTCTTGTTGTCTTTGAGTTCTGGCTTTTAATTTTGAAAATTTTATTGACATTCCTCTAATTTCACTCTTCACTGTGTCCCAAATCAGACCTTTATTTTCTAAATCTTTATATTTTACTTTGCATACTTGTATCAAATCTTTAACTTTTCCAACATATTCTTCATCATTTAACAGAGTAGAGTTAAATTTCCAGAAACCAGGTCCTCTTTTTTCAAAAAGATTTCCTTGGATTTGTAAAGATATAAGGCTATGATCTGTCTTTATAGATGGACGAATTCTATCATCAGTAACATTTGGAAATAAGAAAGAGGAGATTAACCAAAAATCCAATCTGCATTGTATGAAAGGGTTACGTTGCTGCCATGTAAAAACAAAATCGTCTGGATTTCTTGATCGCCAAACATCAATCAAATCTAGTTCTTCTATCAACAAATTATGAATACTGTGTGCATATTTAGAAATAGGTGATATATTTCCCCCCCTTTTATCTTTCAAATCTAATATTGTATTAAAATCTCCCCCAATAATAATGTTTTCTCCAGAAAATTCAACTATTTTTTCATACAGTGACTCCAAAAAAGTTAATTGTTCTTTTTCATAATTTTTTGTGGGTGCATAAATATTTACCAAAATGAACCTGGTACTATCTATAACAATATCTAAAATTAAGTATCTTCCATTTGAATCTGCAATCTCTTGTTGTATTGAGTAATCTAAATTGTTTGGAAGTAAAATGGTAACTCCTCGACTATTGCTTGTTCCATGAGAAAAAATTATATTATTATAATTTCCGCCCCATTCACTTCTCCATATTTTTTCACTGTCTATGGTGCTATGCGATTCCTGTAAAAAACATATGCCTGCATGAAATTTACGTAACCAATGAAATATAGCCCTACGCTTAAAAGTGTCACCTAAACCTCTCACATTTAGTGAAGATAAATGAAAGTTAAATGCCATGCACTCTAGAAATCAAAATGCACATATATGTAACCAATGATGTATATTTGGCCGTAAAAGACCAACATGGGTTTTAGCAGTATTAGCAAAATACCGGTAAGTGTAATTAAGGTCAATCACGTGACAAATCCACAAGATTATGAAATCTATGAAAATAGTACAATGAACAAATAGTGTGAGCAATACCTGACTCAATGTTTCAATACACATAGTCATAATCAATAATGTTTTACTCAGTACATTAAAAGAAATCAACATATGCCTTTCAGTCAATACCAACTTTGAAACTGTATCATACACAACATTCAAATAGAAAAGAAAGTCAAAAGCGAAAAAAATGAAAACCATGCTTACTAATATTGTAAGGCAGAGAAAACTCAACATTTTCAAACACCCTCTTGGTTGGAGTATGATGGTAACTAGTCAGGAGAGTGAGGAAGCTAGGAAGAAAAATGGCGAATATTTACTTTAGAATTGTCATATAATAAGTGACCTAATGGTCTTTTAATTCATAATGCTTAAGCAATTCAGAACAACACCTGTATATCTTTTTGTTCTTTTGGCTACACAATATTAATGTCAATTGGAAGGGAGGAAGCAAAAAAAAGGGGGAAAAAAAAAAAAAAAAAAGGATAAATCTCTTTAGAAGGCAGTGAGGAAGAAGCGTGGCAGAATCCCACCCAGACCAGTTCAGACCCCAAAGCCAACTGTACTCCCCACTGCGGCAGGAAGCACTGGTCACCTCACTGACTCTGCCACCGCCAGAGTGGTGACTGCAGTAGGGAGCCCGGGCGGGGGTATCTGCCGCCAGTCAGTGAGTGCCACTCCCTAACTGCCCTATGTCAATTTAACAACTATCAATGAATTAACTTTCAATTAATCATTATTTCCCATCCATATCCCCCTTGCACTTTTCCCCTAATTCCATATTTCATACTATAAATTAGTGATAAGTCAGCCTGAACTGGGTTTCTCTCAAAAATTCCTTCCTCACTCTCCAGGGTTGTGTTAACCTGTGTAACTAAGAAATCCTAAGTTCCTCTCTCAGGGAACTGATACAAGTACATGTTGAAATGCTGACCACTAATTCATCTGATGCATGCATCTGCAAGATGTAGCTTCCGTATTCCTAACGATATAGGCCATTATTAGTATAAGATGCTACATAATAAACTGAAAGTTTAATAAACTGTTTAATTTATAGGTGACTATTTCCACATTATAATAACATTATCATGTACCTTTACATAATAAGTAACATATACATGAGGACGTAAGTGTAAATTTGAGTTAATCAACATGAAGAAACTGATATAGCAGATTGCAAATGGCAGGATTCATATCTCAGCACAATAAAACGACTGAAATCTATTGCAGTGAGATACTCCAGTATGATGTTTCTGTACATATCTGGCAAATTATTGAAGAAAAAAAGAGAAAAAAAAAGTACTGATTATGTGTTTTAGCTAGCCATGACCATGGTAATGGTTATGTATAATTTCAAACAGAAAAAGAGACAGTACATGTGTATTTACATTTTAGAGTAAGAATGAATAAGTTGGAAGTCTTATTGATATATATCCTGTATCATATAAGTACATGTATACAGACTCCTACACGTACCGGGTAAGTGCCAATCAAACAGATCTCAGCTCTGCAGTTCACTTTAAAACAATGTATTTATCATATTGTATATCATATTTAATCAATAGAAAATAAGTTCAAAAGAAATCATATATACTGTTCGATCAATTCTCAGGGTGTACAGTTAACAAGTCATCATGGTCATTGTCACAACTATTCTAATAGAAATCCATCCTTCACATAGATGATCTATATATGACTGAATCAAAAGATTACATGTTCTAGTTATCATATATATATACATATTACTTTAACATATTCCATCATACCATATATCATATTATATATCATATCACGTCACACCATATGACATCATATCATATCACATCATACCATATCACATCATACCATATCATATATATCTTAAAAGTTATCATATCATATAATACCATATCACATCATATCCCGTCATATCATATCCTACCACACCATATTGTATCATATCATTCCATATCATGTGTACAGGAAAACTGTAAAGGCTATTCACCAAGATCACAGGATCTGTAGTTCAAAGTTCACTCAGATAGAAAAGATGTCAGTAACAACATCTTCATTAAAGTGTGCTAAATGGTTTATATCTAATATATAGTGTTCTCACGTTGTTGGCTCCACTGAACAAAGTTAGTTGCAATAGAAGAATAGGGAACCAAACGGCAAGGTTATATGCATTAATGTTCCATATTACATATGTCCTATGGAGTGGCATCCATCTGGGATGCATGGGTGTCAAGTCCATGGGCAATGTCACTAGTATTTACCTATTCATTCTGTCCAGTTGAGAAGGCACTCCTGTCACCTCTATGATGATGGCTGCTTATGATGTCACTCAAACTTTGCCCGTATCTCACGCGATACACCCTGTCGTTGTGATCTTTCGCAAATATTTTCCCATTCCAGGACCAGGCATCCTTAATTCTGCTGTCATTTCTGACCCTGTTGTACACCAAGTAAAGATCTTTACATAGATCATCATTGATGAATATCCTGGTGTTTTTCAATGCACGTCTCTTCTTCATGACTTGCATCTTCACAGAGCCGCTTCGAAATCTTACAATGATAGGGTTAGGCTTACTCCCTGCCCCATGTGGCCTGGGTCCAATACCAATTCTGTGTGCTACCGCAATATCAGAATCGTCAAGCTGTAGTTGGAGTTTATCTCTAATCAACTGGGAGACAGTTGCATTGCAGTCTTCATTTGGAGGTTCTGTCACTCCCTCTATGCGAACATTACATTTCCTAGAGTACTGCTCGTTTTCCACAGCATGCTGTTTCACTGACAACAGATCCTGGCGTAATTTCACATTTTCTGATTCCAGTGACTTGATTCTGGCCTGTAGATCACTTACACTCTCCTGGACTGCTTTTTTAACCTCATCTTTTATAGTTTGTTTCATTTGTTCAAGAAAACTAGTCTTGAAGTTCTCAAACATACTCTCCACTGAGGCTTTCAGAACTTCCACAGTCATGTTGGAACAGTTGTCAGTGATTTTCCCTTCTATGGGGTCAACAAGGTCAGTTGATTGTTCTTGATCCAGGTCAAAATGACCTTCACTGTCGCTTTCTGATATGCTCAAAATTTGCTTGGCTCTCTTTAGATCAACCTGTGGTGAAACAGAGGAGCTACTTGAAGTGGAACTTCTGTTTCTTTTTCTTTTAGATTCTCCAGATGCTTGCATTAGTATCAGTTCTAGACAGCAACACGAATCCTATTGTACCTTTGAATGTCCACTGTGTACATGGTCATGCTGTATGCACAAGTGTGAGGTGTAATACACAATATGGCTGTACTCACTACTCCAATAAGCCTGGCCGGGTGCTGGTTGTGGCCTCTAATATCCAGACATGATTTCCAGGCAATTGATGCCCAAAAATGCACACAAAGGAACCACCAATTACTAATTTCTTGAAAGAGAGAAAAAATTCCTCTCAGCAATAACTTGAAGCTCAAGAAAATGAAGTCTGAGTTGGAGCACTCTTGAGGCACCTTCCAGCTTGTAGAATGAACCTTCAACCCACACTCGATTTAGTACAAACTTGGTGGGAGTGTACCTTAGGTATGCATCTACTAGGGATGCAGCGATTCACTGGTGCATTGGTGCATCGCAATACAAGAAGCCACGATACGCATATCGAATCGCATGCATGTGTATCGCAAAAATACTATACAAGTTTTGTCGGCATAACAGTTTCAAGTTATATGGAAATGTGTACAAATGTATCGTTGCAAATATTCTCATACCATATACCAGCAAAATTTGTTCAACAACAGAATGAAGACCATATATATGTCAGGTTCTATTTATTTTATTCTCTGATGTCCAGTGCAACTGGCAAAGAAATAGTTTGGGACAGGAGAAGTAAGCGGCAACTTGGCGGCTGGCAGCAGTGAATGCATTGCCATTAAAGTTTGAACATTCATCAAAGCCCTTAATATCAACAAACACTTCCACAGCACATACGGTTTTTGTCTCACCAGCATAAGCTGTTGGCGAGACTAAGCAGTCACTTTCTGTCCGTCCATCCGTCCGTGTATCATACTAGAGACATCCGTCTCTAGAACTTCCCATGGTGATGTACATGTATGTTTCAGGTGCATAGGTGATCATTGTGATGTGGTATGTTTCAGGTGCATAGGTGATCATTGTGATGTGGTATGTTTCAGGTGCATAGGTGATCATTGTGATGTGGTATGTTTCAGGTCGAGGATGCCCAAGCTGCAATGAGGATTTACACACTTCACAGGAAGCAGTGGGAGAAGGACATCAAGGAGAAGAAGAAGGTTAACGTTTGCATCAAGGACAGGAAGACTAAGTACAGAAGTGGTCAAAAGAAAAGGACTAAACAACTTAAACCATCAGAAATGACTGCCACTGTGTAATGATTCCTCTTATATTAGAATAGAAGACTGAAACAGGGAGTTGCCCTGTGATTAAGCTGTCAGTGCTGGCTGCTACGGCTACAGGTGATGCCAACTGTCAACACACTGTTAGCTCAAGCTCTGCCACCTGGGGGTGGGGGTGGGGGGCCCCTAGTACAAGGTACGGAAAATAAGAAAATATACAAATAATGGTTGGTACCAAGTGCAAAAATTTAGAAGGATTGCAGTCATAAGTATGGCAAATGTATAAATGCCCAGTGAGCAGTGTGGAAACCCCTCCCCCCTCCCCTTCAATTCTCGGCCAGTGGAGCAAATAGAGACAGTTCCTACCTCTCTGTGCATGGTAGTGGATGTCCTTTGGTTTGCTACACTATATGAAAGGAAAGGAAGGAGAGGCCTACATCTGTGCCATGGAAATTGACTGGATAATTTAATCCTTGACTTGTTTTAGAGTCCATCATAATAAATGGATCTTATACCTTTACTTTGTGTCGGAGTGTTTTCTGCTGCTCAAAGTATGCTTCTTCAGTAATATTTGTCCCCTGCTTTTTGTCAAATTCCTCTTTGTGGACATATATTTTTGTGACTTTTGGTGCCTCTAATACAATTTATTTTGATATAAGTTTTTTTAAAAAAGCATACATAAAGCAATTGATTTGCTCTATTATGGTAACGGTGAACATTTGAATTCCCTGTATCTCATGTTGTAGAAATGCTCCAGTACCAGACTTTCATGACATTACATATACATGTACCCTTTTTACTCAGTGGATAAGTGCATTATAGTGTACTACTGCATTTTTAAGGATCCGTCCCATGGGGGGACCCTGTCTGTTTTCTGGTCAGTCCAGATGTGCACATTTTCATTACCGCGATATCTAAGGATGCTTCCATGTATTTTGCTCAAATTTGGCAGTATGCTTATCTAACATGCCAAGATGAACTGATTAGATTTTGTTGTGACCATGACCTTATTTGAGCATATGACTGACCCGTCAGTCACCGCTTTGCATTAAAGATATGTCTAGTTGCCATTGGAAACTTACACTTTGGTGAGAAGATTGTCAAACTTCAGCATAAATTCTATCCAAAATAAGCAGATTCAACTTCTTTGTACAATGCACACAATTTTTAGGGCTTCCCACACAAGGAGTTTGGTGCAACAAAAAGTAGCTGCCATGGTCCCCATACACCAATAGCAGGACTTCACAAGCCAGCCATCACCTCGGGCATAGGAGTCTCTTGCAAAGCCATGGAAAATTTGATGCGTACAATATAATACATGACTACCTTTATACAGGAACTGTCCATTAACCCTAATCTGCAGATGTGTTATGCACACACAATAGGTGCACAGAGCAAAGGGGCTGTCAGGTTATGCGTCATGCTGCTGGGTAGCCTCATGCTGATGGACTGCAATGTTGTTGCTGACCCTGGCAGGCCACTGCCTGCCAACATGGGTGATTTTGAGCTCAGCTGACTTGTCTGTCAGGTGAGCTTATAGGATTGTCTGTCATCCATCTGTCAGTCATTTTGACTTCTCTAAAACCACTGGCCAGATTCACTTCAAACTTAATGGGAATGTACCTTGGGTACCAATTTTGTTCAGATGGTCATGCTCCAATATTTTAAATGTTTTTTTTATCTGTGGCGAAGCCACAGATATTGTAATCAGTTATGGCAGCCATCTTGTTTACATGTTCCCAAAGCAGCGCCCCAAAATTTTTCAGATTCATATGTATGCTAGATGGGACTTGGTGTTCAATTTGAAATTCTTCATGTTCAGGATCTGAAGAGTGGGAACAGACATTATTACAACAGACAGGCAATTTAAATCATCTGAAAACTTGTAACAAAACTATAAGTGGGAGGCAGCAGACTCATGGTTCCGAATCAAGCTGTCAGAAGTGAAAAACTCGAGATTCAGATTCTATCACAAGTGAAGCTTCTAGCATACAGCACGGGGAAGCAGTTGTCATCATGTGTGAAACTTTCATGTAAACACAGTGTTCACGAGTGATGCGGGGCCCGCCGGGGGGATCTCACCGTGCAGTGTTGTCGCTCGGCTAAAATAGAAGGGCGCTGTGCCCTGCCCTTTTATTCGGCGCCCTACCCTTTTGTTCCACGCCCTGCCCATTTTTCCTGCGCCTGTTCATTTTTCTGGTAAATTTTACGGCTAATTTTGCTTCCCAGGTCCATTTTCCAAGCGAAGATTGAACCAGATCCCAAACAGGTAATTAGATGTTTGGGCAGTAGGGGCTGTGGCTGTCCATGTTATATAATACTTTATTGCAGTGTTATATCCCTTCCTCCCCCTGAAAAACATTTTGCTGCTTTTACGATGCAACGGGTAACATGGTGTCCGGCCAAAAATATCCAGCCTCAAACGTCACATTTGGTCCAGAGGATAGATAGTTGTGTACCGCAATTGAACGGAAATAAAAAAAGTTGTGTATTTTGTGGTTTAAGTAGTGAATTGTTTACTTGAGCGTTTCCTTCGTGCCATCTGACCGGGGAGGAGTGAGAGTATGCCACTGCCAGGTCGGTGTGACCTCAGATGTGCAGGCGGTTACCCTGTTGAAGTAAATCATCATTTAAGAGTTGTAACACCATTTTGGGTACATCTTTTTATGATATGCTATTTCGTATTTGTGTTTACACACGACTTCTAAGAGAAGTGTGTAATTGTCCAACCTAGGTGCGAGTACGGTCGTGCCACCGGAGAGGAGGGAACTTTCCCCAAGACCAAGCGATCACCTGTTGGCTGTTGCGTGTGCAGTTCAGTCATGTGTACATCGCCACTTTGGGAAACAATCGCATTTTAGCATTACCGCAAGGCCTTTGTGTACCAATATTTGCTGGTATACGAAAAAAATAAATATATAACTTTGCTTTTACCCAAGTTTACAGTTTCAAGGAGACTTTGTTCGAAAACTTCGGCACATGTTACCGAAATACAGAACGGGAAGACGGGCTTGCACTTCCCTGAAGGCTGAATGATTATTAACCCAAATACTGGAGTTTGCACATCCGGGTATACAAATGGAGATGCATGGTCATCTGTTTGCATGAGGACGAATCTGGTGATTGTTGTGTCGACCTCTTTGGATTGCAAAGACAAGAAAGAAAGACCAAAGTTTAACATAAAAGGCACATCAGAGCACTGTCCGCATGGAGGGACAGAATCTGTTGTATTCTAACAACGGATAGAGTGTTCAAATGATCCCAATTTCACCGCAACCCAAATGGGGCCCCAGCGTACGTGATGCAAAGCGAGAGCCGATCAATATTTCTGCGTGCCATGGGGCTCCCTTTGGGATGTAGGATATTAAATCAATTTAATGGAAAGCCTTCATATTTAATATGCCAAACTGTATGCATCATGCTGTGCAGCTGGAGCAATGAAATTGATATTGCACGTTCTAAGACACAGATACCATATAAATTAAAGATTTGCTACAGATTACCCTATAGGCCCTTGGGCCTTGTTTTAGCTCAGTTGACTTGTCAGTCAGCTGGGACTATGTGGTGGTTAGGCATCCATTGTCCGTCTGTCCCTCGTCCATCCGCTGGCATCCACAATTCACATTTCTGACTTCTACTCCAAAACCATGTGCCAGATTCACCTCAAACTTGGTGGGAACAGGGTTCGCACAGGTCCTTGAAGTGCTTGAAAGTACTTGAATTTGCTACATTCATTTTCAAGGCCTTGAAAACCTTGAAAATCCAGAATTTTGGACAAAGGTCCTGGAAAAGTCCTTGAATTTTATTTTCAAGCATCACCCAATGAGTCAAGTTGCCAAGGAATATGAATATTTTCCACAAAATTTAGCATTGATGAACTTGAATCACATTAAGATGAACACATTCTGCAGTCATTTTCCTTTGAAGTGGCTGACAAATTCCATTTGTCAAAATGTAACACTGCAAATTATAAAGTATCTTTTGGCTTTAACCCCCTTTGAACCCATGTAGGTTTGACAGTTCTTATCAAATCAAGCCTAGCCAATTATGTGAGCTTTATTTACATGTACAGCCTACTTTGTGGGACAAATGCACTGTATCAAACATACAGGTAACAAAATACATCACCTTTCTAGACAAGAAACTGGGGCATTTTTTGTGAAAAGTGTGCATGGGGATAGGTACATCTTCAGGTCTAATTTTACCCATATGTAGTTGTGGCAATTTTAAAGACTTTTTATAGAATTTCAGGAATACAACCCATACTGGCTGTAGGCCTACATAAGTCACAGTAAACTCATAAAATGATCCATTTTGAATTTATCTTTAAAAGGACTTTCGGTAATATGATCCACATATAGGCTTTTTTGTAAGTTTGTGGAAAGTCTACTGCCTATTTCAAAAATTGAGTCTAATTCATACATGTTTGGAATAAATGTGAAATAGGATGCATTGGTCTTATTAGTAGAGGGTTGAAAAGTGATGATTTAAACAATCTGTCTGTTGTGTTCTATTGCTGGATCTGGTCCTTGAAAACTTGATTTAAGTGCTTGAAAAAGTCCTCGAAAGTCCTTGAATTTACTTTTCACGAACCTGTATGAACCCTGTGGGAATATACATTGGGTGGGACTCCACCAAGTTTGTTCAAATGCTCCTGGCCCACATATTATTGGTGTTGGGGAAGTTTTAATTCATTTTGTGGCCAAATTTTTAAAAATCATCATCTTCGAAACTGCATGGCCAATAGCTTCATAATTGCTTAGAGAGACTTCTGGGAACTTGAGACCTGAATTTGTTCAACAGGTGGCAATGTGATTTTTCAAATATTTTTTGTGTAAAAAAGTGTGTTTCGCTATTTTTGACTTCTACTTTGAAACCGTCACTCAGATTATACTGAAACTTGGTTGAAATGTTCCTTGTAGAAGGGCCAAACAAAGTCGTTTACAAGGTGGCCTTGCTGTAAACCCCTGATTTTTAGCTCAACTGACTTGTCAGTGAGCTGAGGTCATGCTATGATTAGCCATCCGTCGTCCACAATTCACATTTTTGACCTCTTTTCCAAAACCGTCAGCCAGATTTACTTCAAACTTGGTGGGGGTGTGCCTTGGGTGAGTTTCTACCAACTTTGTTCAAATGGTCACACTCCAGTGATTTCAGCTCAGCTGAGCTTATCTTATGGTCTGTCGTCCGGCCGTTTTTTGGTTTTTTTTTGGTTTTTCTACATAAGTGTATCATAGTAGAGACGTCCATCTGTAGAACTTCAATTGTTTAGTGAGGGACTGGTAGAAGTCTACTCCTTGCATTTGATACTCGTGATTGAATCACTTAAGTTATTAATTAGATAATATTCCAGATTCATAGATATCACAAAAATGATATAGGCCAACTTTCTACTTTTGCTATAAACTCAGCTGACGAACTAGTCAGAAGAACCAAAATAGTGATAGGCCTACCAATTATTCTCCTTTATCTTTTGCAGAAGTAATAAAATTTGGATTTTGAGTGGTTGGGCCTGTACATATTGGAAACACTATAGTCTGCATTTAATGCAGATTATTTCAAAGGTTGAGAGGACCGGTTTAAAACCACCAGTTGCCTTTTGTGGGTGACTGCCTGTCTCAAGTGAGGAGTGAAATTTGTTTCTTCATATTGGTATTGGAAGATGAATGTTGATGCTCTGGTAACTCTGGAATCTCTTTGCTGTCATTGTTGGGTTTGATCTTTATGAATATGGGCCATGTTTTTCTACATAAGTGTATCATAGTAGAGACGTCGGTCCTTCGTCCATCAACAATTCACATTTTCGACTTCTTTTCTGAAACAGTCAGCCAGATCCACTTCAAACTTGGTGGGGATGTGCCTTTGGTGGGTGCCTACCAATTATGTATAAGTGGTCACGGTCCAGTGATTTTTGGATTTTAAATGATTTTTTTTGTTCTTTTTTGAGCAAATCTTAAAAAATCTTCCTCTCTGAAACCGCTCCACCAATTGCTTTGATATCACACAGGAACACCACCCTGGGGGTCCTAGTTCTTAATTTGTTCACCAGGCGGTGCTGCAATTTTTTACTATTGTTTTTATGAATTTTTGTGTGTTCTAGCTATTTTCGACTTCTTCTCCAGAACCGTCAATCAGATTAAGCTGAAACATGGTGGATATGTTCCTTGTGGAAGGGTCAAACAAAGTTGTTTAGTATGTGGGAATGCTGCAGATTCCTGATTTTTACCTCAGCTGACTTGTCAGTCAGCTGAGGTTTTGTGAGGGTCTGTCGTCCGTCTATCGCCCATTGTCTGTCGTCCGTCTGTCCACAATTCACATTTTCGACTTCTCAAAAACTGTCGGCCAGATCCACTTCAAAGTAGGTGGATATGTGCCTTGGGTGGGTCTCTACCAAGTTTATTCAAATGGTCACGGTCCAGTGATTTGTGGATTTTTAATGAATTTTTTTGTTCTTTTTGGGGCAAATCTTAAAAAATCTTTTTCTCCCAAACCGCTCACCCAATTGCTTTGATATCATACAGGAACACTCCCTGGGACTCCAAGTTCTTAATTTGTTCACCAGGTGGCATTGCAATTTTTTTAAAAATTTTTTAATAATTTTTGTGTGTTATAGCTATTTTCGACTTCTTCTCCAGAACCGTCACTCAGGTTAAGCTGAAACATGGTGGATATGTTCCTTGTAGAAGGGTCAAACAAATTGTTCACTATGTGGGAATGCTGCAGATTCCTGATTTTTAAGGATTGTTTCATTTCGGGTACTTATCGGTCAATGCAGCTTTCCTATTGATTAATATGGCAGTCAATGGGCATTCTAGTGCTAATTCACATTTTCGACTTCTGCTCCAAAACCGTAATCCAGATTAACTTCAAACATGGTGGCAATGTACCTTGGGTGGGTTTCTACCAGTTTTGTTCAAATGTTCATGCTCCAGTGATTTTTCGATTTTTTATGAATTTTTGGGGGGGGGGGGGTGTTTGGACAAATCTTAAAAAATCTTCATCTCCGAAACCGCTCACCCAATTGCTTTGATATCACACAGCAGGACACCTAGGGACTCCTTGTTCTTAATTTGTTCACCAGGTGGCGCCGCAGTTCTTTTCTAATTTTCTATGAATTTTTGTGTGTTATTGCTATTTTCGACTTCTTCAGAACCGTCACTCAGATAAAGCTTACACGTGGAGGATATGTTCCTTATGGAAGGGCCAAACAAAGTTGTTCACTATGTGGGAATGCTGCGGATTGCTGATTTTTTTCCATGATTTTTTCAATTCGGCTCATTTGCGGTAAATGCACCTTTCCTATTGATTACCATGTAAGTCAATGGGCATTCTAATGCTAATTTACATTTTCGACTTCTTCTCCAAAAGCGTCATCCAGATTTGCTTCAAACTTGGTGGGGATGTACCTTGGGTAGGTGTCTACCAGGTTTGTTCCAACGGTCATGTTCCAATGAATTTTGGATTTTTTTATGATTTTTTTTTTCAAAAATCTCTACCAAAGTTTTAATAGGAAAGTTTAACATGGGAATTTCTTGTAATGGTCATAACTTAAATAATATTGGCCAGATTTACTTCAAACTTGGTGGGGGTGTGCCTTGGGTCTGTACCAAGTTTGTGCAAATGGTTACGCTCTTGTTGATTTTTGGATTTTTTATGAATTATTTTGTTCTTTTTTGGGGGCAAACCTTAAAAATTCTTCTCCTCTGAAACTGCTCATCCAATTGCTTTGATATCGTACATAGACACTCCCGGGGACACCTTGTTCCCTGTTTGTTCACCAGGTGGCGCTGCAATTTTTTTATGATTTTTTTGTATGGTTTTGCTATTTTTCACTTGTTCTCAGAACCATCCCTCAGATTAAGCAGAAATGTGATGGATATGTTGTTGTGGAAGGGTCAAACAGTTGTTTACTAGGTGGCACTGCTTTGGATTCTTGATTTTTAAGGATTTTCAGTTTGGGTACTTATCGTTCAATGCAGTTTTCCTATTGATTACTATGTAAGTCAATGGGCATTCTAATGCTAATTCACAGGACAACTGATACGAAATTTACTGTTTACTTGATAACTTGAGATCTGTTTTGAGTTAGCTTCACATGTTAATTATTATGTATGAAGGTCATGCTTAGACAGTACATGAATGACCTTGACCTTGTTTGTGGGGTCACAGTGCAACATACATGAATTGTACTCTTCATTATAACTTGAGAACTACTTGAACTTTGATGTTGCACATGCAAGTGTTCTTCTATAAAGGTCAGACTTCCTCAGAACATGGTGTCCTTGATCCTTTCCCAAGTTCCTAGAGCTGCAAGTGTGATGAATGTCAAGATCAGCTGAGGCATGGGCTGTTCACACAGCCCTTTTGTTAATGATTTTTTTCAATTCGGGTAATTATCAGTCAATGCAGCTTTCCTAGTGAGTACTATGTAACTCAATCAGCATTTTAATGCTAATACCCATTTTTGACTTCTTCTCCAAAACCGTAATCCAGATTAACGTCAAACGTGGTGGAAATGTACCTTGGGTGGGTTTCTACCAGGTTGTTCAAATGGTCATGCTCCAGTGATTTTTGGATTTTTAATGAATTTTTTTTTGGGGGGGGGGGGGGTGGACAAATCTTAAAAAAGCTTCTCCAAAACCACGTATCCAATTGCTTTGATATCACACAGGAAGACACCTAGGGACTCCTTGTTCTTAATTTGTTCACCAGGTGGCCCTGCACATTTTTTCTAATTTTTTATGATTTTTTTTTTTTTTTTTTTTGGTGTTATAGCTATTCTTGACTTCTTCGCCAGAACCATCAACCAGATTAAGCTGAAAGGTGGTGGATATGTTCTTTGTGTAAGGGTCAAACGATGTTGTTCACTATGTGGGAATGCTGTGGATTCCTGATATTTAACGATTTTTTCAATTGGGCTATTTTTCGGTAAATGCACCTTTCCTATTGATTACCATGTAAGTCAATGGGCATTCTAATGCTAATTTACATTTGCGACTTCCCCAAAACCGTCATCCAGATTTACTTCAAACTTGGTGGGGATGTACTTTGGGTGGGTGTCTACCAGGTTTGTTCCAAGCGTTATGTTCCAATGAATTTTGGATTTTTTTATGATTTTTTTTCCAAAAATCTACGAAAGTTTTGATAGGAAAGTTTGATATGGGTTTCTGTATGAAGGTCATGCATAGACAGTACATGCATGACCTTGACCTCGTTTATGGAGTCACAACGCAACATACATTTTACTCTTCATTATAACTTGAGAGCTACTTGAACCTTGATGTTGCACATGTTACTGTACTTCTTTAAAGGTCAGACTTACTCAGAACTTGGGTGACCTTGATTCTTTCCCAAGTTTACAGAGCTGCAAGTGTGATGAATGTCAAGATCAGCTGAGCATGGGCTGTTCACACAGCCCTCTTGTTTTATTTTGTATGATTTCTTTTTTTATTGTTCTTTTTCTTTGAGCAAATCTTAAAAAATCTTCTCTGAACCTGCTCACCCAATTGCTTTGATATCACACAGGAATACTCCTGGGGGCTCTTAGTTCTGAATTTGATCACCAGGTGGCACTGCGTTTTTTGCCATTTTTTTTTTTTTATTTGTGTTATTTTTTTTTCAGCTTATTCTCCAGAACCGTCACTAAGATTAAGCTGAAACTTGGTGGATATGTTCTTTGTGGAAGGGTTAAAAAAAAGTTATTCATTAGGAGGCAATGCTGTGGGTTCCTGATTTTAAACAATTTTTTTTCTCCTCTGGTACTTGTTAGTAAATGCACCTTTCCTGTTGATTACTGTGTAAGTCACTGGGGAGTCTAATGCTAATTCACGGTTTTGACTTCTTCTCTGAAATCGTAAGTCAGATTCACTTTAAACTTGGTGGCAATGTACCTTGTGTGGGTCTCTGTTAGATTTGTTCAAATGGACATTCTCCTTTGATTTTTGTTTTTTTTATGAATTTCTTTGTGGTTTTTTTTTGGGGGGGGGGGCAAATCTTAAAAAAAATCACAAGGGTATAATGTACAAGTCATCTGAGCACAGGACTGTCACAGTCCTCTTGTTTATGTTTTTTTGTGTTTGTGTGTGTGTTTTTGCTATTTTCACTTTTTTCAAGAACTGTCACTCAGAATAAGCTGAAACATGGTGGTAATTTTTAACGGTTTTTCAATTAAGGTACTTGTTGATAAATGCACCTTTCCTATTGATTACGAATAAGTCAATGGGCATTCTAGTGCTAATTCTCATTTTTCTACTGCTCGGAAACTCATCCAGATTGACTTCAAACTCGGTGGCTATGTACCTCGGGAGGGTAGCTACCAAGTTTTTTCAAATGGTTACACTTCAGTGATTTTTGGTTTTATCAATTTTTTGTTAGCCCTGCTGACCTAAAGTCGCAGAGCTTAGAGTGTCCATCCATCCGTCATTCTGTCGTCCATCTGTAACCTTTTGGTTTGTGAGCTTAATAACTTTAAAAGTTTTGATGTTATCCCAATATAACTTTCAGGACTTAAAGAGTGTATGAAAATCTACGTTCCATTCAATATTGGTGGTGCCATCTACAATATCATGTAACACGGGTCAAAATGTGAAAATCTTGTAAACACTCTAGTCTCATTAATTTTTGGTAGATCTTCACCAAATGTTGTAGGATTGTAGGGGAGGTCAAAGTCGAAGTTACTAGTGATACTAGTGGTGCCACGTATAATTTCACGGAAATTGTGAGATAAAATGCATTTTAAGATATAAAATTCCCTTTCGGAACAGTACTAGGATTAGACTTGCCATATTTATAGGGTATATAGACCATGTCCAATCCTAGAATGTTATATAATATCATTGACTTTGACCTATTTTTGTGAGGTCACCATGCCTGTAGAGTTGAAAAGGTGATTTTGTAATGGCAGGGTGTAGCTTGGTCATCAATGGCAAAGAGAATTGAGCCTCTAGATGAAAATTGCATTTGATTAAATAATACATAAAACTGTACTTGGTGACAATTTTTGAGTTAGGCCCATATAACTTTTAGGAGTTGTAAAGTGTACAAAAATCTTCGTCGACATCAATGTTGATGGCACCAAATATAGTATGTAATATACAAGTCAAAATGGGAAAAACTTCTGACAGCAATATTGTCCACAGGTTTCAAATAAGCCCAGTATAACTTTCAGGACTGGGGTGTAAGAAAATCTAGGTCCCATTCGATATTGGTGGCTACAATATTATGCAATATAGGGGTCAAAATATGAAAGTCTTGAGAACACTCTAGCATTTTAAGTTTTTGGCAGATCTGCACCAAACACGGTATGATTGTGGGGCAGGTCAAAGTCCAAGTAGCTGGTGGTACTGGTGGTGCTACCTATATTTTGATGGAAATTATGAGCCAAAATGTGTTTTAAGATATAAAATTCTATATCTTGGAAAGTTATGGGATTAGACTTGCCAAATTTATAGGATGTATAGACAATCTCCAAAGCTAGAATTTGATATAATATCAGACCTATTTTTCACCTTGTTATGTTGTCTCAAGGTCACGGAGGACATAGAGTTAAGGACTCGCTCATTGTTGTCTTGGCATATGCAACAATATCCATCACAGGAATTGGGCAAATAAGCTATGATTACATGTGGAGCAATGTGTTATATGGTGGACTTCTTATACACCAAATGTACATATGCTTTACATGTTCAGAAGCCTCTTGAGGACTTGCAAATTTGAAATGAACAGGTGCAATATAGCCACAGTGGCAGCAGAGCATTAGGCCCGTGGGCCTCTTGTTCTTTTTTTGGGCAAATCCTGAAAAATCTTTTCTCTGAAATCGCTCACCCTAATGCTTTGATATCTCACAGGAACACTCCTAGGGACTCCTAATTCTTGATTGTTCACCAGGTGGAGCTGCATTTTTCCCCTTTTTATGATTTTTTGGTGTTTTTCCTATGTTTGACTTCTGCACCAGAACCATCACTCAAGTTAATCTGAAACTTGGTTGATATATTCCTTGTGAAAGGGTCAAACAAAGTTGTTCGCTCGATGACACTGCTGTGGATTCCAGATTTTTAACCATCTCTGTTCAACTTGGGTACTTAATGGCAATAATGAATAATAAAACTCAAGTTTAATGTTCTTTTTCCATACACAGTATGGTCACAAGCACTTTACAATAGTATGAATCCATCGCACAGTTGATAATGCATGTTAAAAGAATAAAAGACAATACTGAATGTGCCTTAAAAAATCACAATAGAATGTCCACTTAGTCATTAAAAGCTTGCTTAAAAAGGGCGAGTTTTCAATTTTTCGCTTAAAAATATCGAGTGACAGAGATGATCTGATATGAATTGGTAAGCTGTTCCACAGTTTGGGGGCCACAACTGAAAAGGCTCTGCAAATGCACCTTTGCCATCGATTACTATGTAAGTCAATGGACATTCGAATGCTAATTCACATTTTCAACTGCTTCTCTGAAGCAGTCATCCAGATTGACTTCAAACTTCGTACAAATGCACTTTGGGTGGGTCTCAATCCATTTAGTTCAAATGCTAACGCTTCAATGAATTTTGGATTTTTTAATGATTTTTTTAGTTTATTTTAGGGGCATATTTCAGAAAAAAAACACTTTTTTTTTGAGTTTGGGGGACAAGCTTTGGTCAGCTGAGCACAAGGTGCTCATGCAGCCCTCTACTTCTTGGGGTTTTTTTTGGGGGGGGGGCAAATCTCTACCAGATCTATTCAAATGGTCACACTCCGTTGAGTTTGGGATTTTTTATGATTTTTTTTCTCTTTTTTAGGCAAATCTTTAAAAAATCTCGAAGGTATAATTATGTACACAGTCAGCTGAGCACAGGACTGTCACTCTTGTTCAATTTTGGTAATTTTCAGTTAAGATATGTAATTTCCAATCGATTACTATAAGTACATGGAAATTGCTGTATGGTAATTTACATCTCCAAAACCACTGACCAGATTCACTGGGATGTACCTTGCATGGGACTGTGCCAAACATATGTAAATTTTAATGGTTATGCTGCAGTGATTTTTGGATTTTTGATGAATTTCAATTCATTTTTCTGCGGTTTCATCAAATGTCACATATTGGCTTATATCTTCATGATGGTGTATCCTGAGCCCATGGTTACTATAAAATATTAATAGAGAATTACCTTTGAGCTTTCAATGGGTACAGTGACGCTGAAAGGTCAAACTGGGGGGTCAAAGTGATTATATTGGCTTTTATCATGTTGATCTCGGTAATTGTGGATCCTAAACCCATAGTAACTATGAAACATCAATAGGTAAGTACCACTGGGCCTTCATTTGGTACAGTGAATCTTGACCTTGAGTGACCTTGAATGGTCAAACTGGAGGTCAAGCTGATTCTCATTGGTTTTTACACTTCACTATGGGCTCTAACTCTATTGTCCTTGGACTGCAACCATCATCTGAGCACAGGACCATCATGGCCATTTTGTTAGCTTTACTTGAACTGTCATATTTTGTATATTTAGCTTCGATTCACCACAAAGTCAAGGCAATGCCAGTCAATCCCAGATGAGGGGGAGAATGCCTAAGGCGCAAATTGCATTATGGATGTGAAACAATGTATGTGAAAGCAATTTTACAAGTCGGTATTTTTTTATTCGGCATCCATAATGTAATACATGTACCAGCCTCTTGAAGCCAGATGTCCTTGACAGATGATTAAGAGAGGAACAAGGAAGATATGTATTTAGGAGGCATTCAAATCTATTTTAATTTATATTGGTTTAAACACATTTCAAAAAGTGATTAGGAGGGAATAGGAAACGGGCATTACCGTTTTTAATTCCCATTTGCAAACTTTCCTTATCTTTGGTATAGAGGCATGTCATTTATGCACTTATAATTAGACAATGAGGAGCAATGGTGCCACATCTTCCATGTATAATTCTGACCCCCTCCTTTTTTTTTCAAAAAGAAATAAATATAAAAATAAATCAAGACATCTGAATGCTCCACAGCCAATCCTGTCACTATCTATGTGTAAACATATACCTCAATTAACCAATATTATGGCCTTCAAATAAAAACTTTAAAATAATTTTTATCCATTTGGTATAAATGTTTTAGCCAGAAAAGTTGAATAGAGACTGGAGGGCTAGGTTACCCATATCCTCCAGCAGGAAGTGATGAAGTACATTCCTACTCCAAATGTTTTGGAATTTTTCATGCTTGGAAATGTGATTCTGGCCTGTGGTTAGCATACAAAATAAACCTTTGAATAAAACTTTTTTATTATTATTATTATTTCATTATTTTTATTGTTTGCATTTTTCATCTTGTAGCATCACAAACTTGCAGCAATAATTACTGGATAAAAATAAAACCAATGACTGTGACATCTGGTGCCCACAGGTTAGGAATAGTCCTTTTCATTTCATGCTTACAGACTAGTGCTTTTCATATTGTTTTCAAATCTGCTTAATTATGCTTGGTCCTCGTTTTGAAAACAAATTGCTCATGCAGAAATTTGAGGTAAGGCGGTATTAAAACCAAAGCACTTCATGTATTCGGGTCATATGTGCTTGTTGATTATTCCAAACATGAACGTGTGTAGTTGTATATGGATATTTTAAGGCAGAAGCACTATGACATCATCAGTTGAGCACATTCAACTTCCAAATTCTCAGTGTGGACCTTCAGTGCTGCCACCATCTGAAAAAAAATGTACTTTTACTAAAGCCTGTGGGTGGTTTTTGGCTCTGCTGACCTGCTATGTTATTGTGCTGTTGAGGAAGTGGTTATCTGATGCTGTTCTTTGCATATTTGACTGCAGATGTCTGTGTGTATAACATCACAGGTACATGCAGCCTGGTCAGTGAAACTGACAGGTCTTGGTTCTGTTTTTAAGTTAAGTAATTCATGACACATTACAACACCATAGGTCACTAAAGCTGGTCTCCAGGCACTTTTAGTGCTTTGCCAGAGCTCCCATAAATTTTTAGTGGTCCATTGCTGCTCCATGGTTCTGAAGAGATTGCTCCTTAGGCCCTGTGGTATGCAACAGTACCCCTGGTGGCAGTAATGCATACTAGCAAGCATGCACAAACCAGTTTCCTACTCTGACGTTCATCTTTGGTGAATGCGTTTTGTTGGAAGCTCCCATTATTCCCTTACCATTTTGGTTCTTCCTTCACTGGGAGGCAGTTGATAGGTTCCTGGGAACTATTCCTATCTCCAACTCAATTTGTTCAGCATTTTGAAAGTCAGCTAGCTACATGAACTTGGATATGGAGTTGGACATTCATTGGGACACCAACCACCATTGGATGCCATATTGGAATGACCATCCTGCATGCCACTCCTGCATGAGTAGGAGCGGTATGTTCTGCACTGAGGAGAGTCCATGTGGTTTGTGTCGACGATGGACTCCCTATCAGTGGCAGAAAGTCTGTTGGGGGGGACATAAGGTCTGCCAAACTGGTTATCGATTCGAGGCTCGTCTCAAACTGAGGCCCCTTAATTGCCAGTAGGGCGACCAGCTTGTCCAAGCAGGTTTATGCTGATCTTGGTATCAAGGATTGCCCTCGAATCTATGCCTCTATGGCCTGGGGAAGGAGCTGCTGTCCACAGACAGTAAGTGGACTTTGGTTGAGGGTTCCCATTCGTGGGTTCCTTCCACAGTCACTCTTGCTGAAGGGAGCGGGTCTGTGGGCAAAGGCCCCTCCCCATTCTGTCCACCTTACGACTGGCTGTGCATTGGTAGTTTGTCAGCAGGAAACACCCTATTCAAAAGTCCCTGCCATATTGGAACATTACTGACTTCTGGTGACAGAAACCCGAATCAGGCTGTGGTGGACACCAGTTAAAATCCCCAATCACTTACATGTTAAATTTGCTTACTTTGCTAGCTCATATCTAATTTTAAAAACACTTGAATGTAACCATTGTGTTATTCTGTCAGGAAAACTCTAGGCCTATAACCTAAGGGGACAATTTACAGTGTTTTGACACATCTTACTGCAATTTAGATACCCTGTACAGTTGGACCTAAAGCCAGAATAGCTGAGTTGACTCTCTATACATTCTAGGAATTTCCAAAAGCAACAGTTAAATAAAATGAGGATTTTCAAGTATATATGATTAGCTGTTACAGGTATATTTATTCTAAAGCTCAATTGACTTGTTAATGAAGCAAACTGATCAGTGCAGACCTATTTTTTAGTCAGGACCTAAAAAAAATTCCAATGAAGCGTGAGTATTGGACCATATTTTTAGCTCAGCTGACTTGTCAGTCAGCTGAGCTGATCTTATGGTCCTCCTCCCATCTTCCGTCAACAATTCACATTTTCGACTTCTCTGAAACCGTCAGCCAGATCCACTTTAAACTTGGTGGGGATATGGCTTGGATGGGTCTCTACCAAGTTTGTTCAAATGGTCACGGTCCAGGGATTTTTGGATTTTTTATGATTTTTTCTTGTTCATTTTGGGGGGGGGGGGAATTAAAAAAAATCTCTTCTTCTCCGAAACCGCATGGTCAATTGCTTTGAAATTGCACAGGGTCACTTCTGGGGAATCGCAGACCTTAAGTTGTTCAACAGGTGGCGCTCGATTTTTTTCTATTTTTTTTTAGTTTTTGTGCGTTTTTGCTATTTTCGACTTCTCCAAAACCCTGTCTCAGATTGTCCTGAAGCTTGGTAGAAATGTTCCTTGTGGAAGGTCACAAAAGATTGTTCAGTAGGGAGTGTTGCTGTGCATCCCTGATTTTTAACGATTTTTTCAATTTTGGTACTTACTGGTCAATTATAAAAAAATAAAAAGTTGTATGGCA
The DNA here is from genome assembly GCA_964020975.1 of Hermodice carunculata. Lineage (NCBI taxonomy): Eukaryota > Metazoa > Annelida > Polychaeta > Eunicida > Amphinomidae > Hermodice > Hermodice carunculata. Next base: position 211,195 of record CAXHWN010000621.1, read on the forward strand.
GCTGTTACATGGTCACTTATGCAGCAGTGAAACAAAGACTCACAATATTTGTTGAGACAGTGTAACAACCATATAAATATTAATCTGAATGACGTGTCATCTGTAAACGAGTTCAATTTTGCTTCCCCCACATTGCTCGCATGAATATCAACCGGGAACTATTATTTTAGCGCAAATTTTCGGCGACCTTGACCGTGACTCTAATCCAATGATGCAAATTAAGGGATATATGCCTCGGGAGGGGTTCGTCGTCCAAAGTTATTTTGATTCCTTCTCATTGCACCCAAATACGTGTACCTTCTCCTCCCTGTTATGACTTATGGTGTAGGTTACATGAGGCTTATTGCGCCAATCATAACGTTCCTCTTACGGTGAAAATAGCCGTGCTGCAGTGCCGCTAAGACTGAGGTAAACAACGCTATATAATTGGCACCTGACCACTGATCAGTATACAGTAGTTCCTGCTGTATGCAGTCCCCCCTTCTGCCAAGTAAAAGTGACCGCATACAGCAGGTGATAGGTCACGACAGGTATGCAAATATGGGTCAATGTCATTTTTCCGAACGTCCACGAGTCCGAAGGGCCATAAGTCCGAAGGTCAACATGTCCGAAGTACCGCTAGTCCGAAGGTTCACAAGTCCGAAGGTCCTCTAGTCCGAAGGTTCATAAGTCCGAAAGTCCAGATAGATACAGTACGTTCCTCCAAGAGTGTTAATTACAATGGCAGCAACATAGGCCGCACATGCATGCATACAAGCAGACGGAAGATGAAAGGCTTTGCCACATAAATTAAATTGAATTCGTGAGCGACTTGCCCTGCACATGAATGAATTCCACGGAAAAAGGTCAATGAGGGTGAATTTTCGAATTATCGATACACACCAGGAATTTTGGGTTTACGTATTTCTCCAGACCCATAGTTTCTTTCAATCTAGCTAAGTTTTTAATTTTCAGTTCCTATTTTTAACCCTTTTTTTTACACCTAACGCGTGGTCATGTCATAGATCAAGGTCACCTCAATGCATTGCGTTAAAACGCAGCAATTAGGCCTATTAGCGTATTTCAACTCTGTTTAACATATCGAATTCTTAACCATATAGTTGAAAGTTGATATAATTCAAAAGTAGAAAATATGCTTTTTTTAGAAACACATGCAAGTCACCATATTTGAGAATGGTATGCTTTGCGGGAAACAACGGCGTGGTGCAAGTCTGGAGAAAGATGAAAAGTGGCCAAATAAGAATCCGTCACGCTGCGAAGATGATTTTAATCTTGCTATTAAAATATTCATACTATGTGGTTAATAGAAATTTTTTATCAATGGTGCAACCCAACAAATAAATATTACACAGACAATTTTTCATACGATGCTTAATATTTACGAAATCTGCGTGATAGATTCACAGTTTCATATGACGGATTTACATAGGTCTATTCACGTGACGGATTCACGCATGAGTGAATCCGTCACTGATTAAAACATCCGCTTCATAATTAATCTGTATTCTGCAAAGACAAACGTTTGGTTTGCATAAACATTCGACTCTGCAATTTTTAAATAAGGATAGCTGTGACAAAATCATTGATTTTCTTTTCCAAATTGGCATCAAAGATTTGTGTGGTTGATTCACAGTCCTTAATTGCTCACCTGACCTATACCTGTAGTAGGTAAAGCTGTCACATTTTCACAAGAAATTCCGGATGAAACACTAATTAAGATGTTAAGAAATCTTTACGTAGGTCATGAACATAGGCGGATGTTGTTGGATTTAAATTGGAAGATATTGAATAATGATGTGATGTCTTGTATCAATGATGGGGAAGCAAAGGGCTTTATCTGTATTGAAAATAACTGATTACGTGCAAAATCTTACATGGTGTTGTGAGTCCGTCACGCAAAGTTTACATTTTCATTGCTTCTAACTTGACATCTAAAGTAGTCCACATATTTCAGAAAAATCGGAAAGTGAGTTAACTGTACATTTTAAAATATATAGGGTTTTCATATGTAAGGAAAAGAAAAAGGCAATGTTTTTGGTGTAAATTCCTTGGGAAACCAAAATTATTGTATAAAATAGGTGAACTTCCTACGTCAAATGGTAGATTGGGAGAGTCCATGTAATGAATAAATTGGCCGTAAAGGCTTGGATAGACCAAATTTGTGGAATTTGGGTACCATTGTTTTCGCAACACTTGATTATTTATCATATGTTCAGACCGCTTAGTCACTGGGTTCGCCTGCATTTGTATTGAAATAAATTGGTGCACGGTTTAATCTGTCATGAGTTTGGTGAGTCCGTCAAGCAATAATATTTCAGCCAGATTTTTATTTACATCCACGTTATTAAACATGCCTTATTTCAAAGGGTAGAATCCACAGATTTTAAACATGTATAAGTCGACCATGTTCGTGGAAATGGAGAGCAGAGTTTCTCCAATGTTTCTCTCTAGCGAGAAACACGTGTCCAAATTCTGGTGAATCCGTCACGCACATAAATTCTTTCTCAAATTTAAAAAAACAACAGTCACACATTGATACATTTATACGTGTTCTTAATTAGTGAATTGACTTAGGCGAAAATATTGGAACCGGGTACCCGAGTCGGATCTTTAGTTGGAACCGGGTACCCGACTCTGGTACCCGTCAGGAAAACACCGCATCGGGTACCCGATAATAAGATGATAGACATAAGATACTTGCCATTCAAACCCGTGGTGACAACAATTTTGATGTGTTTGGCAAGGTTTTTCACTCATGTGTTTGTCCGGTAGGCGGCAAACACGCGGCACAAATCGATTAGCTCCCATTGTTCATTTAATCCATAAAGAGTGACAGCCATTTAGCCACCCTTAACACTTTCCAGTCTGAGTCCACATATATACGGACTCACACAGATGAGATAATAACAATATAACGATTTCATATTTGTATTCCTCATGAAAAGACCTTTCCAACGAATACCAACATGTCATATCTACCATTAGCGGTTAGTCAAAATCAACATTATGTATATCGTGAAACAAAAGGTGTGATTAGGTAGGGCCAATGGAATAAACCATTGTCAAGTTTCATAATCTGGGTGAGACCAATTAAAGACTGAACAACCGTTGTTTATCGTTCCTGGCATTAATTAGCTTATTCATCGGGCTTGTGGACCTTCGGACTTGTGGACCTTCGGACTAGTGGATCTTCGGACCCGTGGCACTTCGGACGTACGGACCTTCGGATTCGTGAACCTTCGGAAAAATGGGCCGACCTCGAAATTGATGGCTGATCCATGGAGCGTATCTTGCATTCAAATTCCGTAGAAACTACAGAGAAATCATAGAAGTAAACAGGTCTGACGCAAACACTTCTGGGGACAAATGTTGTGGTAACTCTACAAAGGATGAGGCAACGGGAAATGGTAATAAAATTTTATTGGGATGAGACTTTTGAGAGTGGTTCATTTGTCAATACTTGGGTCGACCACTACCACACAGTGAAATGCATGCCCTTGGGGCATTGTCATTGAAAAAAAAAATTACGATGATCAGTACAGTCAATTTGGTTGCTAGCGTGAATTTAAACCAGTGTAAAAAGGGTGACAACCGGCTGCTTTGGCGATATAGACTAACAGATTCCATCAGTATTTGTACCTGAAAATACGCTCATGCTTCATTGTGATCGCTTCACAAAACCACATTGTCGTGTTTATGAACATCGAACATCGGTAATTTCCGTACGCGGTCGGAAGAGGGGGAAAAAAAAAAAAAAAAGGAAAGAACTCCCAGGATGGATTATGCAACTAGGTCAACATGGACGCATCCTCGCTGTTGCGAGTAAACACGTGCGAAGTTGGAGCAATGATATTAACACTTTGAAGCATGATAACACACAAATTTCCCCCTAATATTAGCATAAAGACCTTTTAAGAACATATGCCAGACGGTGAGTGATATTCCCGGGGTTTATATTTGGTTTTATAGCCGTTTCCAAGTTAGGTAAATTTACGCTTCCAGCATAGAAAATTGATCGGACGTCTGCATGCCAGTATCGTCAAAATTTCATATCTTGCTTTGATTCCATTTGAAGTGACCGCAAATTTTTAGAAGGGCCGTTAACCACTGTAACCACAGATTTTTTTTGGTTAGGTTTGCACCTCGTCCGTCCTTCCGTCCGTCCGTCCGAAGCTTCTCCGGGCCATATTTCCAACACCATAATACCCACAGCTACCAAATTTAATGTGTTTGTACTTCCTAGGATAGAGGTGTATGGTGTGCCAGAATACATATGTATGAAAAATCTTGTCCGGGCCATAACTTTTTTGTCCTTTTACTTAGAGTCATGAAATGTTACACAAATGTGAAGCTTAGTCTAAGAAAGTGTCATAAAGCAAAACTAGGTCACTAGGTCAAATATTTGGGTCACCACGATATGTAAATATACAGAAACAAATTTTGTCCGGCACATATCTTCCCTATATTAATGCTACCTCTTCAATTTTTTTATGGTGGGTAGACCTTAGGTAGTAGCTGTGCATAGGCATTGTTTTGTGTGGCTAATTACTTGCATTAATTAATTATTTAACAAAGTTCGTTAAGCAAGACAAATTTTGTCCGGGCCATATCTTCTAAACTATTAATGCTAGCCCTTTGAATTTTTTATGGTGGGTAGACCTTAGGTAGTAGGTGTGCATACGCATTGTTTTCTGTGGCTTATTACTTCCATTAATTAATTAATTAACAAAGTTCATTAAGCAAGCTCAAGATACAATACAAATTTTGTCCGGGCCATATCTTCTAAATTATTGATGCCAGCCCTTTGATTTTTTTTATGGTGGGTAGACCTTAGAGGGGATATGGTAATGGGCACCGTCCATGTGTCCGTCCGTCCGTCCATCTGTCCATGATTACTGTGGGCGGGGGATATGACCAGCGTCAGCGGCTACTTGTTTTGTATAGTTACTGCTGACTGTCAAAAGCTTGATTTTGACTGACCGCTGACAACAAAAAGCTTGATTTTGACTGACCGCAAAAAGAAAAACTTCATTTTTACTGACCGCTGACCACGTTTGGCAGCAAAAATTGTACTTTTGCCAAATATTAACACTATGCAGCATCTGTATTGATTGCAATACATTGCCAAAATTGTACCACTGCCTATCTATGTTTTGTGGGTCACATTTTTTTGTATATTATCATAGAATATGTATGTTTCGCCACATATTGCCAAGAGGCAGGAAAAGTGCCACAGTCTATGCCTTGATCAATGTGCCAGATATCTTATTCATTCCAAATGTTAGACTTTGCATTGCCGCAGTTTTCCAAAATAATGCCAGCATCTAGCCATGATCAACGAGCCATGTTATTCAATAACTCTGTCACTACACATATCCAAGGAAAGTGTGATAATTGCCATGGGCAGTCAGTGCCTTGATCAGGTTTGCACATATTAAATATTCCAGCACCAAAACTTTGTAATAAGTTACGTTGGTTGCAACTGATTAGTAACAAGTTATTACCAGATTGTTGGTACAAAAAAAAAAAAAAAAAAAAAAGAGAAATACAGTGTACATTGTATGATTGAGTTATTGTGTCCTTTTGCGTAAAATGGCAAATGATGTAGAAGAAAATCCAGGTCCACAAACTTGTCCTACCACATGTCTTTTAGGGACTTTTCACCAAGGAGATAGCAAAATGACAAATGCTGGGGTGCCCACATTTGCAGTTGCGAATGGAATGTCGTTTCCGAAGTTACCCCCTGTATTAACAGGAATGATAGAACGGGAAGAGAGACTTGTTGCAAGCCGCATACCATTCATGCAGTTGAAACCAGCAAAATGTGGAGGGCAGTGGAAAATAAATGGCACTGTTATCAATTATGTGGCAAATGTGGAGACCACTGTTAATACAATCCCCAGACATGTCATTCACTGTTCCAGTGAAACTTAAAAGGAAGCTGAAATACAAAACATATATGGCTTTCTGGTAATTTTGTTTATGGGGCAGCTTGGACAGATTGTGAAACCCTTCCCCCGTTGGGCACTTATGCCTTGTTTGTTGTTTTTGACTTCCCCAAAATTTCCTGGAAATGTAGCTGGTGGAAGGGGCAAACCGTTCCGTGGGTGTTAAGCTATTGTTAAGTGGTCACGCTCAATTTTTTCAATAGATTTTGATGAATTTTTTGCTATTTCTTGGAAAAATCTTAAAACATCTTCCAACAGATTTGAAATTGCACAGGGACACTTCAGGGGACTACTAATCTGTTTAACAGATGGCGCTTTTTTTTTTGTTTTGTTTTTGTTTTTACGAGTTTTTGTATCTTTTTTGCTATTTTCTTATTCTCCAAAAGTGGCCCTCAGATTGTTCTTAAACTTGGTAGAATTTTAGTTTGTGGGAGGGCGAACGTTCGCCAAATTGTTTACTAGTTGATGATACTCTGCAAACCTTATTTTTTTAATTTTGGGTACTTGTCTGTTAATGCATGCATTCCCATTGATTACAATGCAAGTCAATGGGGAGGCTACTTTCGACTTTTTTGGCCTAGCCTTCGGTAATTTTGGAAACTAGATCCATGGTTACTCCTAAACACTAGTAGGAAAGTATCTGTTGGGTTTCTTTTGGTGTTGTTAATTTTGACCTTGAGTGATATTGAAAGGTCAATTTATAATGGCATAGTGGCTAATTATACAGTGATCATGGTGTATCATAGGGCCATGGTTAATATTAAACACCCAAAGGAAAATACTTATTTAATTTCTTTTGACAGTTTCAAACTGACACATTGGCATACATTTTGGTATTAGTAGATTTCATCACGTTTCATTTAAAAATAACTTGTGAACTGTGCGAGTGAAGGCTGATATTACAAACACTGATGATGGTCTTAAACAAAGGTGACCTGGATATTCTAAAGTTCACAGGACCGCGTCAGTCTGTGTATCCAAGGTCTTCTGAGCACAGGACTCTCACAGTCCCCTCAAGTCTTGTTTCATGATTGCTGCCAAACACGATTCTAAAATAAAAATTATTCCAATATCTGGACACCTCATTAACATTCACAACTAAGGCTTTAAGGGAATTTGTGAATATTTCCTCAGCCGAATCGATCCTATTTTTCAGGAGCTAGAAAAATTTCAGCAGGCCAAAACAAAATAAAATTAATTAGAATTCATTTCTAACAGTCTGACATCATAAAAGGTGGTAAAGAGTAGTCGCCAAGTGTTCATGATGTCTTGAAAACGTGTTGTTGAGTGCATACTAGGGCAAAAAAAGACCTCTCTGCCTTCTCCACGAACAACTGAGACGCCCTTAGCCATTTAAAGTGTATGCATAACGCATGCCTTGGTGAATGAAAATGACAACAAAATTGGTTTCATGTGACCCAGAGATAATCTTGATAGGTTAGTTTCAATCATACTTGCTGTTACCTCAATCTGCACCGGCATTGAACGGACAGCAAACAAAAGAGATAAGAGGAGGCTCTGTATGTTATTGTAGGAGAAACATTAGGCAAGTACAAAGAAAGTGGTGAATTTGTATGAATGTTACACACATCGTCGTGTCTCAATTTAGCCGTATCACGAAATTGAACAAAATAGCTCAAATATATACCAATCAAAGAAGGACACTTAAACAAGCAAACTATTATGGAAAAAAACATTTCGTTTTTTATGAAATTATGCAAATTCGAAAATAGTTTAACTTTTCATGGGATCAAAATAGCGCCAAATAAGAACTTTAAAGTATCCAATTTATTTATAGTCCTGCCTACTTCAACTTCACATGATGCTATAATGTGCAAAGAACAGGTATGAGATGCTGTTTGCTTGATTAGTTTTTACCTGTCCCAGTGCTGTCCAGCTGAAAATCTTTGAAGCAAAATTTTCTTTACTTGCAGCATTTTTCCACTTCTTTATAATAGGAAACACTTATTTTTGAGAAAATCTGCAGCAATTTTGAAGAGCCTTGTAGCAAAATTTTGCTACAATGCTCCAGTTGGACAGCCCTGTGTCCGCTGACCACAGATCGCAGTATCACTGATGTTTGTCCGTCCGTCCGTAGTTAATTTTTTTCTTGTGAGCGCGATACAGTCCACATTCACGGTTTTCAAGATAGCCCCATATAATTAACTTTCAGGACTTATCAAATGTATGAATATCTAGTCCGAGTTCGATATTGGTGGCGCAACCTACAGTATTATGTACTATATGGGCCAAAATGTGAAAATCTTGTGAACACTCTAGCATCGTTAATGTTTAATAGATCTTGATGAACTTTAGTGCGATTGTGGAGAAGGTCAAAATCTCGGCTGCATATGATACCAGTGGCGCCAAATACCAGTGGCGCCAAATTAAGGATGCAAAACTCATGACCAGTTCTAGTATGTTATATAATGCCAATAACCGTGACGTATTATTGTTAGGTCAGCAGGCCTGTGAAGTTGAAAGAGGTGATTTGAAGTGGCAGGATGTAGCTTGGACATCAACGGCAAAGAGAATTGAGTCTCCAGATCAAAATTGCACTGGATTACATTGTATGCGCGATCTCCCTATTTCCAGCCGGCTAAGCAAACTGGGCAACATGTACCCATTCTTATGGAAGATGATCATGAAGCATATAAAAATTAAAGGTAATAATTGAAAAGATATGATAAATTAATAATATTAACACAGAAAACGATCAAATTCGTTGATTATTTCACAGCGCGGAGCCTCCGTTCATTAGCTATCCCAGACACAATAACAGCATTGTAACACCTTTAAACCTTCTTGTATTTCCGATGGGCCTCTGTTCAGCGACTGTAAAAGTTAAACCTTCTCTTAAAAGTAAGTTGTGAATATTTTCCTAACTTGTACACCTTTCCTTTTATGTGTTATAAAACACCTGCTATATGAAATGTGTGTTGTTTTTTTTGTAGGAAATGTTCACAAATTTGGGAGGAAGCTCCGCAAAACTTTGCAAGTAAAAGCAAAATACAAAATTTCAGTTATTTTTTAATTGATATTAATCCCTAAATATTACAAATAATGGAAAAGAGGTATTGTGATGCTCCTATTTCCAAATAAGATCAATGACCGTATTTTGAAAAATACTCTAATAAGACTTGCCGAATTTATAAGATAGGCCTATATGGACCATGTCCAATGCTAGAATGTTGTATAATATCAGTGACCTTGACCTATATTTCATGAGGTCATCACCATGCCTCTAAAGTTGAAAGAGGCGATTTTGTAATGGCAGGGACATCAATGGCAAACAGAATTGAGCCTCCAAATCAAAATACCATTTGATTACATTGTACATAAAAATGTGCTTGGTGACCTACATTCTGGGTCACCGTGACCCAGTAATTATGGAGATTGGTGCTTGTGCATTTTTTTTTAACAATATCTCGGAAAAGTTATTTCCTGATTTGAACAAACTGACAATGTATGGAAAGCTGGATGTGGGGCGCATATTTTGAACATAACAATTTTTAATCCGAATTGAAGGTCAAGGTCAAATGGCCTAAGTTATGATTACATGTAAAGCGAAATGCCATCTGGTGGACAAATGAGACACTAAAATCACATAAGTTTTAGGCCTATATAGTATATGTTCAGAAGCCACTCGAGGCCTCGCGACTTTGAAATGAAGATAGGCCTATAGTATCCACCGTGCCAGCAGAGCATTGGGCCATGCATGGACCTCTTTTAATGGACATTCGTGAGATTTAGTGGGGTTATAAAAGAGTTCAAAATTGTGGTTGCTTATGATGCTAGTGGCACCACTATGTCTTGTACTTTGAAATTATGAATTAAAATGTCTTGAAGAGTACGAAATTCCATATCTGCAAAATTAATTGATTAAACATGCCAAATTTATAGGATATGCCTATATAAATCATGTTGAACGCTAATATGGCCTCGTTGGCCAGGTAATAATCCCATCAGCATGGCTAAGTTCTTAGTGTCCCCAGAGAGGTAACACTAACAGGTCAAGTTGTCCCAAAACGAGGTCATCCCTTGGCTTGGTCAACTCGTCCCACCATCTCGCCCCAATACGGCAATAGGCCTATCAAGTCGTCCCCAAACTATCTCATCCTAATGCTAAGTCGTCCCGTTACCAACTCGTCCCTGTCAGGGAACGCACTTCAATTTAGGCTACACATTCCAGTTAGATAGCCTGTTATCACAGACATATAGGCTATTCCTAACTTAAAATTGGTAGGTATAATAGTAAAACCAGCCAAGTGGAGGAGACGAGGCCAGTCTGCTTACGAGTCTCCTCCACACGCGGGTGTTTTACTTTTATCCACTAATTATAGCTGTAATTTTATTTTCATCGTTAAATAAACAAAAAAAAAACAAAAAAAAAAACGACAATTAAAAACAGTTTTAACGTTTATTTCATCAAACAAGGCTTTGCATATTTTATGAATATGATTTGTTCCTTTCATAAATTAATTTGCTATTATGATTTAGAAGAATACAGTTTTTCAGTGAATGGTACGGAATAGGACTTTGCTCTTAGAATATCGGACTTGATAGTGTTCAAACGGTACATGGGATTACAGAATTAGGTTTGTTAAGTTTCTCTTTGTATTAAATAGCTTTGCGCATGAATAACTGTAACGCAGGATCCAGTAATTGGGTCATTTGAAAACTACATGCTTGACGTGCGCCAACTACAAGATCTATATGATCACAGTGCAAAGGTCACTGAGAACTACTTGCCTAAGTAGTTCTCAGTGACCTTTGCACAGTGGTGATATGGATTGACCTTTGCACTGTGGTGATATGGACAGGGCCCGGGGGGGGGGGGTACTCCCCGGAATTTTTGGTGGGTATAGGCTCCACCGAGGATACAAAACCCGGACCCAACGGGAGCGGAACCAATGTGAAAATGAGGGGTCTTTTGGAGCTTGTATTGAAAAAAAAATGAAATTTTACATAAAATTTGGTGTATTTTGGGGGCAATTTGGAGACAGGAATTGAAAAACACAGGGGTCTTTGGGTGAGACAAGCGAAAAAGGGGGGTCTTTTAGAGCTACAAGCAGGAAAAAGGGGGGGTCTTAGAGAGCGACAAGTACCGAAAATAGGGGGTCTTTTCCGCGGCGCCTACCCGTATAAGGTATAGGAAGTACCCCCCCCCCCCGGGGGGGGGGGGGGGACAGGGTCATCACCCAGTCTGTATCTTCCACATTTTCTGGATGATACAGCTATAATTAGTGGATAAAGATCCTTACTCGAATACAGTGCAAACGAGACGCAAATGCGGATGCTGGTAATCGACGGAAATGCTCTACCGGTATTTGCTGTTTTCAGCTTGATTTTTAAAAACACATTTCCTATGCATTTCGGTACAAACTGACATAATACGACCATGTTTGAAAGAAACAGACCTAATTTGCAATCAAATAAAGTCAGAAACAGAAATGGATGTCCGCCAAGCATATTGGATTGGATCTCTGTTTTCGGTGTGATTTGCACATTTCACTTTGCATTTCTTGAAAACCTGACTACAGAGGCTCCAACCTAGGAGAGTACCAGAGAGGGAGCTAGAATCTCCCTCCCAGGGAGTTGCTTGGAGGGAGACCACGAGGTGGCAACGCGACTGAGCGGGGGGGGGGGGAGGGTAGTGGGGCTGCCCCCCCCCCTTCTGTGGGATTTTTTTTTTTTCAAATTTCAAGTAAAAATGGTGCTCTCTGGTGAATCCTAGGCCTGGGGAGTTAAATCTTAGAAAATAACATTAAATGCCAAGCTTGTAATTTGGGGCAGTGGGCGGGAAGTTTTTTGTAGCAAGCAGGAGGTCGGGAGAATTTTCAATTTCCCCTGAATAGCGGGACATCTCCCGCCGGCAGCGGGAGAGTTGGAGCCTCTGTGACTATGCTCTGTAAAATTACAGCGGAATGTCCCTCATATGTGCCGCGCTCGGCAGCCTAAATTAGGGCCTCTTGAACATATAGGCTAACACAAGAAAATATTGAAATTCCTTAACACTAGTAAACAGATACAGAACACGCACAGCAGGACAATGAAAAGAGGATAAAAAAGGTGGGTGAAACTATGTATGGGCTACGCTTTATTTGTCATAACAGTCGTGAGAGACTACCAACTTCAATACTTTTGATGGAGAGTGTTTGATGTAGGCCTATTTAGCCTTGCGGCTTAGGATGGCTTCACTGGTCATGATTTGTTTTTGTTCATTTGGTTATGTGACCGAAAATCCCTGCTCAAAATGTCACTGATGATTCCTAAAATGCTTCGAAATGCAAGAAAAAGATTTGCAAATTTCAAAATTTTCCCAGTGGGCCCCTCCCACGGAAACTTCGCCCCCTCGGCCCTCGCTCCTACGTGATCTCTCCTCGTCGTTTGATATCGACTTAATGACATGCATTTTAGCATGTCATCAAGTTGCTATCACAACCTTCTTTTGAGAGGACGTTCAATTCTTAGGCCTATAAATATATTAAAGTTGGTTGCGAGTGTATATCCACAACTTAACATACAGTCAAACTACTGATCTTGTTAAAACTAACGGTAAACGATTTTATGTTCTCATGCTCCCAGTCCGGGACTTAACAACTTTTGGTGGTCTTCCCATTTTCTATCTGCTCATACTAGTCATAGTAGGCCTATATGGGAGTGTGTGGACTCCGTGATATAGGCCTATGAATATGGTAAATTTTGTTGCCAACTTCACTCTCAGTGGTGTCTTCGTTTTTCCGAGTTGAACTGACTTTGACTGACAATAATTATTATTTGTAAGCAGCCAGGCGCAGCTCGTGCAATGGGTGCGTCTTCATTGGGTTGTGTACCAGGGACAGGGTCTGTTTGCCTTGTGGCAGCATCTGGAGTTGGTCGCTTTAAAGTCTCAGCACTTTTGGAAACCATGCTTGAGTTGTCCACATGGCAGCCACCAGTACCATATCTGTCTTGTCTTGCTCCACCTGTCTTAAAAACACATGAAGCAGGGCGCCAAACGGAGGAAAAGCATAAGTGTAGTAACTGTAACCCCAAGCCACATCAAAAGCATTAACTGCCACTGCAGGGGTCCGGCAGCTATGAGACATAGGGTAACATTTGTCAATTCATCTTGGTCAGAAGCACCATCATCCGAGTCAGACATGTCATATGCACTGTATGCAGAAAAAAATACACACACTTTGGTCCTCAGCTCATTTCTTCACCCCAGATTTCGAACATTTTTTTGGTTAAACAATGAATGAGAAGCAGATAGATAATGATTGAGTACAATCAACTTAATGCACATAATAAACTTCTAGTAATATTGTCTTTTATCTTGTTTACAGACCTTACTATTAAAGAAAAACGCTGGAGATTTTTTTTAATAACAAAACCAAGAAATAAAGAAACGTGCAAGTTTGTGTAAAACTGTTTATCCCATAGGGCCTATCCCGTTTTAAACAAAACGGTGGATAGACCAAAGAATGACATTCCAGCCTGATATCAACAATAAAAAAACTTAACAGAATTACCATCTGTACACTGATTATATCTGATAGTTTCTAATTTTTGTGACGGTTACTTATTTCTGAAGATGACACCACATGCAGTTACCCTGCCCATGGTCTGATGTGGTTAAGACATACTAAGTCACGGTCTATTCTTTTTTCATAAATTTGTGTGTTGTAGATCTGAGCTAGTGAGGACAGTATACTTACAAGTTTTAGGTGCTAAGACGTCTGCCTGCATCAAATTTTCTTTTTCACCTTTATTGATATTTTGTGAAGATAAAAAATTTCTCAAGACGGTGTTATAATGCCTGTGAGCATTATGATGTATCTTTTGACATATAGGTCAGTACTGGCCTCTTTTCTCTATGTCAATAAAATCACTATAGGCATACAACTACTACTACTTTCAAAAGTTCATCACTCTTTTTTTATCACTATCATCGAGGAAGGAATATTTTACTGTAAAGGGCTTCTTTAATCCCAGAATCCGTCCTTTTGTTTTCAGAATGCAGCATCGAATATTCTTTCATGCAGATCTTGTGGGCAATACTAGAAATTGACACAAAAGTAGTTTTGCAAATCTATTGTACGTTTCCCAGCTTCATTTATGAAAAATAATAATAATAGGCCTGACCACATCTCCAAATTATGATATCCATTGCAGATCTATCTACGATGGTATGTAAGGTGAGTTACATGATTTTTGACAGTTACAGAAGACCGGGTAACTGAACTAATGTCAATGTTATTTTAAAGATGTAAACTGCCCTTGTGTACGTGGTACATGGATATCTCACTGCTTACAACGTAAGCTATGTTAATCTGCTGTCGATTATAGATGTATATCTATTACACAAACAGGAATAACTGTGCCACATCTTCTCCATAGTTCTGTTAAAAAAGCGAAATCTACTCTCTCTACTCTCCATAGTCAATCCAGTCAAATTCAAGCCCCCAACAGCCAAATGAATGTGTTCGTTTTGCAGCCTTACATTCTCGGACATGCCTTTTTTGTAATGGCGGTTGCTTGTCTTTTCCTTGTGTATAGGTAAGGGCAATCAACTTGAATTCATAGAATGCATGAATGTTAAGAAATAGCAATAGATATTATAAATGAATAATGGATCACAAGCTTTTGCTTGTAATGGCAAGACTTCTATCTATCTATCTATCTATCTATCTATCTATCTATCTATCTATCTATCTATCTATCTATCTATCTATCTATCTGTCTATCTATCGGTCTGTCTGTCTGTCTGTCTGTCTGTCTATCTATCTATCTATCTATCTATCTATCTATCTATATATCTATCTATCTATCAGCTTGTCACAGAGGACACGAAAAACAGGTCTGACGACTCAGATATATAGCTTCCGGTGAAAATGTAAGGGTTCTTGGTATCAAAAAATTCTGAAGTCCATTTCTGGGCAAATTAAAGCTAGCAGTGTGATATTGTATGCAATGCTACATGAACAAACAGTAAATTTTATGTACGTTTTTAGAACAACTCGTTCATTTGCAAAAAAGAAAAAAAAACAATGAAAATTTAATTATTTTATTCCCCACATGTTGCCGAGTGCTCGTGACAGTGTATGACACAGCCAGGACTTCAGTTTCACAGCGTTATTGGGTTATCAGGGATAAAGTCCATTGTACAGCTACATTTTATGAGGGATAAGTCTATTGTACAGCGACATTCTATCAGGGACATAGCCTATTGTACAGCTACATTTTCATCGAGACTTTTCAAAAGATGACAGATGTGAAATTAGTGATCTCAGCCCAAAACAAATAACTAAAAAAAAAAAAAAAAAAAAAAAAAAAAAAACCCACGTCAAAATACCACGACTATGATGATTAAAGTGTCATTTATGGTGCAGTAAGCTGACCCGAGCATGTACTTTTATGCAAAAATCGCTAGTTTTGAGAGGGGATAACAATAAAATTTAGATTCCAGAATAAGTCACTAGTTTTGAGAAATCATCATCATCATCAACTCTGATTAATGTAGGAGATATATTTTGTCCGTGCATAGATAATGAAAACCTGACAAGGTCACTAATAATGACATTTATATCATAAAACTTACATTCAAAGCAAAACATATTTACATATTAGATTGAAAACAACGCTGCATATATTTTTTACTCTGATAGATATACCCAATAATATTTACTGCGACATTTGTGACATTCATACTATAGTTCAATTGCATTTTGATTTTAAGCAACCCTACAGAAAATAAAAGCCGGCTTCCTTAATCCGCTCCTCTGAATCTTTAAAAAATACTTGAAATTACTTTAAAAATAATCATGTTCTTTGATATTTTGTACATTCCACATGATCATATATTTAAAATGTGCCTCATTTCAATAAAATATAAAAAGATAACACATCTAAATCTATGCATTTCCTATATTTTGGACTAATTTGCGCATACATTATTATTTGCATTTGCACAGTCAAATTTTATAAAAAAAAAAAATAGCATTGGTTAAAGGCTTGTAACAAACCAGAAAGTTGTCAGCTGTATATTACTTTAATTTATTAATTTACCTATTTTTGTTCTTATTTTGAATTTGTTTTGGCTTTTTGGGGGGTGGTGGGGGGGGGGGTGTTTTTTGTTTGTTTGTTTTTTTATTGTCGTCATAATATTAACACTTCATCAAAAAGATATTGACATGAAACTGGCACTATGGGGACTTGTCATATACTTGTATATTACACATTTCTGTTCCCATGGATACCAGAATTTACTTACCAGATAACTATTACTGTGCAGGTCAGTGACATCATTACACATTGTATATTTAGATGGACGTTATTGTTGTTTGTATGAAAAATTTGATAACGAAGGTTCGGAGTGAAGTCCAGCCCAACAAGGATTCGATCCATACCTCACGGTTTCACTCACTGTAATACATATGGCTGATCGCCTTCATAATTCAAATTAAACCAAAAAGCATGAAAGAATGAATGCCTAAAAAAGAACCAAAATGACTGTGACAGTCCTATGCTCAGTTGACCATGGATTCACAGATTGGAGTGGTCATGTGAACTTAGAATATTATCAAGGTCTCCTTTGTCTATGACTATGATGACTGTTTGCAATGTCCCTGATATCAGTCTTCACTCATTGAGTTCAGGCAGTCATCATTTTTCATGTGAAAAGTTATACAATCTAGTATTACCAAGATATTAGCCAATGTGTCAGTTTGACCTTTCAAGGCCACGAGCTCAAAATTAACATAATCCTTTATTTTGATAACTTGTCAAAAACCTCAAAAAATGACAACAGCACCATGTAACAAATAAATTTGTTGCGGATGGAGTCCAGGTATATTCCCACCATGTTTGAAGAGAATGTTCAGTTGGTAAGAAGTAAAAAAAAAAAATATATATATATAAATAAATAAATAAAAAAATAAATAAAATAAAATTAAAAAAAAATAAAAACCAGAGCTTAAAAAAATTTGTGGATAATAATAATAAAAAAAATTTACCGGCCCCCATTCACAAAAAAAAAAAAAAAAAAAAAAAAGAAAGAAAGAATGGAAGTGCCACCTGTTTGACAAATTAAGGTCTGAAGGTTCCAAGATATTTCCCTATGGGTTTCAAAACATTTAGTTTAGCAGTTCTGGAGAAGATTTTTGACCATTTGGCCAAGAATTGAACAAAAAACAAAACAAAAACCAAAAAACAAAACAAACAAAAAAAACATCATAAAGTGCAAAGTCAACTGTTAATTTGAACAATCTTGCCAGGTACAAGGTACATTACCAAAAAATTTGAAACCAGTCTGGTTGGTAGTTTGGGGGAAAAATAAAAAATGCAAAATTCTATTGCAAGCTCTATTGACTTACATATGAATACATACATTCACTGACAGGCACCCGGATTGAAAAAAAAAAAAAAAAAAAAAAAAAACTGTTGAAAATATGGGATCCAGAGTATCATCACCTAATATTTACATTCCCTTTATTGTTTAACATTGAAAGAATAGGAACTGTTGTTTTCCTCACCAATTCATGAAGACATCGTCTACACGCGAGTCTGCACGCGCCAGCTATGCAGCCCCTTCACAATTTTATACGCCAGTACATTTGGCATTTCTTTTCAGTATAGCTAATAGTTAATCTTGTATTCAATGTGTTATTCTGGGTATTTTATCCCAAAAAATAAATTTACTTGTATACTTTTTCCCTAATGTGAACGAATCTTGTATTTTGTAAAGCTATCTGTTCAAATAAATGAACATTTACAAAGGGATTATTTTTCTTTCCCGTTTGTTGCTTTTGGGATAGACTGGTTGCCAGGTAACGGGGGCGTGGTTAGCGCTTATCTTTCTATTGATCACACCACCCTTAAACCAAGGCAATTTATGTGGAAAAAACGTTCTTTGGCGATCGTGCATCACTTGTAATTATTATCAAAAATCGAAAAAATAGGAAAAAATGTAAATATAATAAATAAACTTCATTGTCATTGTTTTAATGAGCGTGTGAGGAAAACTTTATGGCTAGTATTTTTGGGATGAAGCGCTATCCCGCTTCATCCAAAATACCAGCCATAAAGTTTTCCTCACACGCTCATGAAAACAATGACAATTAAGTTTATTTATTAAGTGAACACTTTTGTTTTATCCTCGTGCAAGCTACATTTCTGTCAAGTTTCACAACAATAGCAAAAACATAAATATAATTGTAAAAATATCTACTTAAAAATGGCATCTTAAGCTGTTGAACAAATTAAGGTATAAGAGTCGCCATAAGTACCACTAATGCAAGTACGAAGCAGTTGAAAGACTAGTTTTTTTTTGTTTTTGTTTTTAAGATTTTGCCCCCAAAAAACGAAGGAAAATTCATTTCAAAATCTTTATAATCCATTGCGCGTGACGACTTTGAATAAATTTCGTAGAGATCTACCCAAGGTACACATCCACCAAATTTACAGTATATATGGCAGACGCCTTTACTTTAGAGAAGAGGTAGAAAATGTGAATTATGGACGACGCTGGACAGACAGACGACAGTGCCTAACCACCACATAACCTCACCTGACACTCAAGTCAGCTGAGGTAATTGAGATGAGGAATATCTTCACCTACAGTACTGAGCAGTTTAGTTTGACCTTTCAACAAGTTACATTTCTGTCGAGTTGCAGAAGCATCTGAGCGACAGTTTTGGAGAATTTGGAAATAGCAAAAACACAAATATCCATAAACAAGAGGGCTCTCATGAGCTCATGGATGGTCGTCATGGCGACGGCCGAGTGAGGAAGCGACCGCTTGGGGCTCCGGCAAAATATAATCTATCGGTGGCTATAACCAAAACTAGTAACGGAAGCTGATGTGATAGCAAAAGGAAGTCTCAACGGACACGAATATCGCACTAGATATGCAAATTATCGCACTCAAACTATTAACAAATCTTTTCTACTTGTATTTTTTTCACACCGGACAAAAATCAACTTTTTTGTTTAACAATCATATTTATTTCAATAATACTTTGTTTTGTGATAAGTACATGTGCAGCAACAGCAACAGAAACCTGCACTGGAGCTTAAAGATGGACTGTCAAGAGAAACCGGAGAACATTTAATTGTACATAAAATGCTCCTGAAATGAATATAAGTCGTCCTTGACAACTATTGGGGAACAGTTCACTGTAATTAAATATCAAATATATCTTGCATGTAAAATTAACTGCCTGAATTCCTTCAATTTCTACATAGTGAGAAGTCCAGAGAGCTCATAATAACGACACCCAGATGTCTGACATATTCACTTTTAACCACGCCCTGTAAAGGTCAAAAATTAATTTTCTATGCTGCTGTTATTCATTTATCTGACTCATTTTTAGGGGACAGATGGTGTCATTATAATGAATTCTCATTGTAATAGGCTAGTAAGGAAATGTCCACAAGTCTCTTGCCAAATTTGAGTTTTTCTCCCTACAAAAGTATACTATCCAGCTAACCAAGACTAAAATTTGCATTAAAATTTAAATAGCTTTGTGTAGAAATTCGAATTGAAAGGGCAACCCCAAAAGGATTTGTATTTAGCTTATTCTGTTTTACAAGCAGAATTTTACCCAAAAAAAAAAAAAAAAAAAAAAAAAAATTATCTAAAAAAATGAATTCAACCATCATCTTGATATTGTGTTCATCGGACGTTGATGTGTAAAATTTTGAAATTTAACTTTGCAATACTATAAAGTATTTACGAATAAGTTATGAAAGAACCCCAGAAATGATTTGCATGTGCTTATTGTTGTTTATATGCTTTATTTGCCCAATGAAGTGAAATTGGTCCCGAAGAAACAAGGCGGCCCTGCATGCTGAGATGCTGTTTACTGGACCATGACACAGTGAGCAGTGGGAAGCTGGGTCACAGATCTGGACCCAACACCTCTGTGCAGCTGAGTGGTGGCAAAACCCCACACTCTACTCTGCAGTTTTAAAATTGCATACCTTTTTCAGATATTAACATAGAAAGACAAAATGACCAGTTATGAAATCTGCATGACGTGCTTGTTCCGTTGATATAAAATTTACTAGGAATATTTTTATTTTGAAAAATTTTCTGTCTGTGACTTCCGCCTACAGAATAGGTCAGTTGGGTCAACAAGCAGCCAAATCAAAGAAGCAAAGACCCTGCCCAATCATAGCGACATTTGGTACCCCTATTCAGGCCATGAATGTTAAGCTGGCTGTGTATAAAAGACCCAAAAAGAAGTAAGGGGGAGTAAAACCAGACTTCCCAAAGGAAATAGCCGATGCGCGACAGGCAGCTTATGTCAAGTACATTAAATCTGCAAAACTTGCTGGAAAAAAAGGTTAAATAGTCAAAAGAGTGCCTATACATCGATGACAGACTGGTCTTAAAATGACACAAGCAGATCAGCGACAACATTGCCCAGCCGTCCACTTCTGGAACGGAATCTGACAGCAGGCCTAGGCCGGCAAGTCAGGGGCCGTGGGACTCGCATATTGGATTGACATGAAGCCTAGGCCTAACCTGAACATCGGTTCACTGCTTTTAAACACTGTATAATAAGATATAGCTGAAAACGTAAGTTTAGTTTTTAAAGTCTTACCCAGGTATGTGTCGAGTTCCCGATAATTCGACTTCACTTTGACATTTTTTTTGGGGGGGGGGGGGGGAGTCAATCTTATTTTGTGGCTGACATTCAATGGCATGCTGATAATTGACATGAAAATGTCTGAAGGCAAACCACCCTGGCCTGTTCTCGATCTGACAGGCCTACCAAGTAAGCCTATTAAAATAGACCTTATTTGTTATAGGCCCATGAATCAACTGTTACCAAGAATGATACTAAAACCAGTTTTTTAAGCGTAAAAACATTGACCAAGTTGTTATAACATGCTGGGTGAGAACATATTAGACAGTAGTGGAGGTACAAACATGAACTCATTACTAAATGTGTTGGGTACAAATCAAAATGAAAATTTAAATGAACCTATATTTATTAAGCAGTCTCCATGTCAGTCTTTGAATGCAAAAATTGATGCACTTAACATTTTCCTTGATAACTTAAATTCTGATGGTTGCCTTTCAAGTGCGATCTGTTTGCAAGAGACTTGGTTACAGAATGATTCAGACTTATCACTGTTAGAACTAGAGCATTATAATTTGATATCACAGAGTAAGCTCTGTACTGCACGTGGAGGCCTTTGGAAGTCAGAGATATGGCAGGGGCAGTTTATTGAAGTCAGGGATAGAGCGTTGAACAAAAAGATTATTTTGGCAACATCTACAAACCCCCAAGAGACTTAATTACAAATTACAAGATTTTTATAGATGAATTTTCTAAAGTGTTGTGTAAGCTACAAAGAGCAAACATGAAATTATAGTGGGTAGAGATTTTAATATTGACATATTAAGAATACACGACAAAGCAGTTTTTGCCACTTATTTGACAATTTTCTATATAAAATTTTGAAATACAAGTAATAATATTTCAAACTCTGGAATCATAACAGCCAGAATCTCAGACCACTTCCCATATTTTATTTGTTAAGATATATTACATCTCAAATATGATGAGGTACCTAAATATATTGAATCTCGTCCCAGACATATATATTATTTAGAAATTTTTAGGAAAAGGATAGAAAATGCAAGTCTATATTCTCAAATAAATCCAGACCTAAACACGGATCCAAATGAGTCATGTATAAGACTAGACAACTACCTAGAAAAGGAGATTTGCTTGACAGCAAATCTGTCTGCGTGCCTTCAAAATGAGAAGCTTGAAATGCTACACTTTGCCATTGTTCAACATAAACTATATTTTGTGTATTACCCTAATTTCCACATATTAGAATGCTACAACTTTGGTCCTTGGTTTATTGGATGTAGCTATGTCATAAACTTATAAAGTGAAGTCTGAATGACACTACTATCTGTAATAGTTTTTGAAGTGATTTAAGACTTCAATTTTGTGCATTTGCATTACTTACAAGCCTGCAACTTTGGTTTATGGTTCATTGGATGCGGTCATGCCACATACCTACAAATATAAGTTGGAATGGCACCTCTATGTATAATAGTTTTGAAGATATTCAAAGATTTAAATTTCTTGTATTTATCTTATTTGCATAAATTGAAATTGTACAATTGTGGATCATGGTTCAAACCCATAAATTGAAGTTGGAATGGCACCTGTATCTATAATAGTTTTTAAGCTATTCAAGATTTAAATTTTCCATATTCACCTAATTTTTGCATAAATTAAAATCCTTTAACTTTGGTTCATAGTTCATTGGATGCGTCTTTGCCACAAACCCACAAATTGATGAATTGAATTGAATTGAATTGAATTGAATTGTTGGAATGGCATCTCTATCTATAATAGTTTTGGAGATATTCAACTTTTAAATTTTTGAATGCCCCTTATTAGCATAATGTCAAATTCTACAACTTTTATATACTGTCCATTATATTGGTGGGTTTTACAAACCTATATGTGCCCATTATAATTTTGTGTCTAAAGTCAGATAGTGAACTTCCCTACTAGCTCTGCCACCGTGCCAAATTTAAACATTGTAGCTTGCATGGTGTCTGAGAAAAGCTCTGGACAAATTATGTAGTGGAAAGAAAGAATGAGAGAGAGAAAGAATGAGAGAGAGAAAGAGAGAAAGAAAGAAAGAAAGAAAGAAAGAAAGAAAGAAAGAAAGAAAGAAAGAAAGAAAGAAAGAAAGAAAGAAAGAAAGAAAGAAAGAAAGAAAGAAAGAAAGAAAGAAAGAAAGAAAGAAAGAAAGAAAGAAAGAAAGAAAGAAAGAAAACAGTATGTCTTGGTTGACACCCAGACATAAAGAGGGAGGAGGGATAGGGAAGAGGGAGAGAGAGAGCCCAGTCATCACCTCTTTCAAATTTTTATAGCAGAATAATTTACACATGTAGGTCCCTGTTCAAGGTGTTGCCTTTTCAGCAGACCCAGGGTCCTTGACAACTGGACAGGCACCCTAAGCCACCAGCCACATACAAAAATGGCCTGACTGTTATCCAAGCAGGAAAATGCTGTAACCAACCTGCCTCCCATCTCCTCCCCCCCCCCCCCCCACACACACAGCTGCCCAAACATGCATGCCCAGTGATAAGGCAGACCCCATGGGGCTCAGTTAAGAGTTCTGTTGGCAGGCTTGCATATTCAGTGGACCCTATCTAAAACCTGAGTGAGCAGAACTGTTCTGCAGCCACACTGCACCAAAACATGGGGTTCTCTTAATAGGGTTTGCATGGTGATTATGAGCTTTTTTACACAAAAAGTATTGAGTGATGGTTGTTCCATTAAACACTTCAACATGTGAATCTGACTTGACATAATATAAAATTCATGATTACAATTTAAATTATTTTGTGTCAATGTAACACATCATTTTATATTCAACACGATGTGGCCCCTTTCCCCCCTTCCACAAGCATATATTCAGACAATTAACATGATGAAAAGCTTCAAACTTGCCACATTTAGTTGCACTTCTTGAACTTTTGTTCACTGCCCATTGATAGATGTCTCAAACCTACATGTGTAAGTTAGAACTTTGTGTCTATGTCCAATAGTTTGGAAGATATGGAGCTTTTAAAAATTGAACTGCCACTAAATTGCATAATTTTAAACATCACAACTATTCCAAGTCAGGTACCTAACTTCACTGGTAGGTGAGTCACCATGGCAAGTTTGGTGGTTTTTGGAATAGTAGGATCTAAATAAAACTCCGGACAAATCTGGTCATACAGAAAGAAAGAAGGAAGGAAGGAAGAATTGTTGGAAAAACAAAATGTCTGGGTTGGCACCCAGACATAATGATGCTTAAATAAACACCATCATATCAAAAAGGTAAACTACAAGAAATACAAGCATAAAAAGTCCCCTTGGATAACACAAGCAATCTTGACGTCCATTAAAAAGAGAGATGACAAGTATGAAGCATTAACACCAGGACCATGGGCCTAAAGCTCTGCTGGCATCGTGGCTATATTGCACCTGTTCATTTTAAAGCTGTGGGTTCTCAAGTGGCTTCTGAACATATTACATTTAATGTAATATTGTCCACCAGATGGCACTTCGTTCAACATGTTATCAGCTTATTTGTGCAACTCCTGTGATGAATATTGTTGCATGTTCCAAGACAACAATTGGCGAGTCCTTAACTTTGTCCTCAGTGACCTTGGGACAGATCATCAAGGATACCCAGATTATGCATTACAAGAGGCTCATAGCCTTTTTTTATATACTTTGTAAGTCCTGAAAGTTATACTGGGTTAACTTGAAAATTGGGGATGGTATGGCTCTAACAAGCAAAAGTTCATGGACGGATGGACAGACATAAGAGGTCGCATAAGCTCCGCAACCCTAGGTCAGCAGAGCTAAAAATGAATTTAATGTGTTTACTGTGTTTAGTTTAATGCGTTTTTGATACCTATAATAGTTGTTCTAATGTCTCCCACCAGTGACACCACCATGACTTCACAGGAAATAAGAATCTTGCCAGTTACATGTAAATGTTCTTGTAATGGTACATTGGTATATGTCCACAAGTTTACATGTAATGACCACCACAAAAAATTCTTTTATGGAAATGCATTTCCTCCTTGATGTTGAGAAAGTAGGTCTAGGTCATCCAAATTCACCAACCTTCTACAGATGATGCATTTGTAGCATATTTGGCATCATTAGCCTTACTTTTTCTGAAACACCAAGTTTTTACAAAGTCCTTAGTCACCTTGAAAATGGGTCAAGGTAAAAATTGGACAGCACTTGACCATTGGTCTAATGCATATTTAGTCTAAATTTTGTACTTCTGTCTCTACCTATCATAATAATTAATTAATTAAATGTTTTTTTATGCCAATGACATTAGTTCCCATAATAACCATCAGTGGCACCACCATGATTCCATATCTCATTTCCAGTGACACATATTCCCTCTGTGACCTTGAGTAAGTAAGTTAAAGTCACCCATATGAGATACAGTAAATCTTCCTGTACCAAATACCCTTGGGACCAGAAAAAAAGTGTTCCGTATAGGGAGGTGTTCAGTATAGGGAGGTTTGCTAACATAGGAAATATACTGGTATATTTGGGACAGAGAAATGGTCCTCAGTATAGAGAGGTATTACTGTATTCCAACTTCCACATGTTACACATTTGTTGTAAATTTGGTGAAACCAAGGCAGCTACACGAAAGGAGAGTCCACTCTGCCTTTTTCCCCAGGTCGATCATCTTTACAGTAATAGGATTAATTGATAGTGATCCAATAAATTGCAGACAGCGGGGGAACAATTTACCCATGCATGTGTATTACGCGGTGTGGCTGCTTTGGGCTATTAATATCGCGCATACTCTCGCATTAATGATTTTGTGAAAAAAGAAATTGAGCTTTGTTGCCTTTACTATACATTCAATGTTGTTGCTGTTTTCTGTACGACCTTTTACACATCATTTATACTGGTTCCTACATGGACAAAGATAAAAGAAGAAACTAGGAAAGATGATTTGCTGCACAGCAAATCAGTACGTGTGTCTTCAAAGCATATTGGTATGGCAATGTCCAACTCTTCCATAACACAGGAGTAGAAGTTGGAATGGCATCGCTATCTATTATAGCTTTGGAGTTATTCAAGATTTAAAATTTCTAATTTAGCATAATTGCTACAACTTTCATTTTTAATTTATTAAGAGTGCAATGATCAACAACCCCCTAGTAGAAGTTAGAATGACATCTCTATCATGGTTTTGAAGATATTCAAGTTTTAAAATTTCAAAAGCTGCTAATTAGCATAATTTAAATGGTCACAACTTTTGCTTTAGATTCATTGCATGTGCAATCGTCAATAACCCCCTAGTAGAAGGTAAAGTGACATCTCTATCTATAATAGTTTTGAAGATATTCAAGTTTTAACATTTCCAATGCTGCTAATTAGCATAATTTAAATTGCTAGAAATTTTGTTTTGAATTCATTAGATGCGCAATGGTCAATAACACCCTAGTAGAAGTTGGCATGAAATCTATATCTGTAATAGCTTTGAAGATATTCAAGATTTAATATTTTTCAAATGTCCCTAACTTGCATAATTTTAAACATCTTCATT
The DNA here is from genome assembly GCA_964020975.1 of Hermodice carunculata. Lineage (NCBI taxonomy): Eukaryota > Metazoa > Annelida > Polychaeta > Eunicida > Amphinomidae > Hermodice > Hermodice carunculata. The sequence goes on from CAXHWN010000621.1 coordinate 237,261, forward strand.
CCTCTGCATAAAACGGTCAAACTCCTTGTATGGAGGTACAATCATGCCACGTTTGGAGTTTCTATGTATAATAGTGTCCGAGAAAAGTACGGGACAAATTTGCTGGTAAAGAAGAAAGAAAGAAAGAAAGAAAGAAAGAAAGAAAGAAAGAAAGAAACTAGAACAGAAGATTTGCTTCAAAGCAAATCCGTCTGTGTGCCCTCAGAAGTTGTGAATATTAAATGCTACAACTTTTACCCTTTGGTACTTCACATTACATAAAGCTTATGGTTGGATGCAAATTTCAAAGTCCACATGACCTTGACCTTTGACCTTTACAAGTCACATGAAAATTGCGCACTGTTACAATACCCACAATTTAAGCCCACCATGAACCAAATCGAATGAAAATTGACAAAAGTTATGGCAAGATGAAATTTTCAAAGGGCCAAATGACCTTGACCTTTGCCCTTTTAAGGTTACATGTTCTTATAAAATGTGCAATGTTGCAATACCTACAAGTAATGACTGGATGAAACTTTCAAAAGTCCAAATGACTTTGACCTTTGAAGGTCACAGGTAGTTAAAAATGTTACAATAGCTACAATTTGAGCCCAACATGATCAAAATTGACTAAAAATTGACCAAGTTATGGCTAGAAGAAAGCCACCATCCAAAGTGGCCTTTGACCTTGAAACGACCTTTGACCTTGAGACCTCTACCTGAAGTGAACCTGGACTTCAAAAATGACATGTTGGCTTACCTTTGACCTTTGAGATGACCTTTATCTTGCTATGATCGAACTCCTATACACTCGTAACCACATCTACTATGGTATACAAGATATTGAAAATGTAAAACTTTAATTAGCCCTTATTTGCTTAATTTTGAAAAGCATGACCTCTCATTATAAAAAGGCCAGACTTCATCTATAGAAGTGTAATTGTACCAAGTTTGGAGTTCCTACATGTTATACTATTCAAATGAAATGTCAGACAAATTTGCCTGTAAAGAAAGACAGACAGACAGACAGACAGACAGACAGAAAGAAAGAAAGAAAGAAAGAAAGAAAGAAAGAAAGAAAGAAAGAAAGAAAGAAAGAAAGAAAGAAAGAAAGAAGGAAATCCTAAAAAAACAATATGTCCGTGTTGGCACACAGACATAATAAAGAACTCGAGGAAAAACAGAAAAGTGTGTGTTGACACACACACTTTAATGAATTGGGCTTTGTTGCCTTTATTATGCATTCAAGCGGATGACGACTGTACTTCCTACCAGATATAGCACACAAATACCCTATTCTTTGAAACTTTCCACTCAATGTGCATGGATTTCAAGCACCTGGTTCAAATTGTTATCGATGCATGCTTTTGCATAATGCCACAGGGCCTGGATGGGTTCAATGCAGCAGCACAGTGATGGCACTTGATCCAGGGAATTTTGATGGGGGCTCTAACAAAGCACCTAAAGTGCATGGAAACCAACTTAAGTGACCTATGGTGTTGATGTGATCAGTTTTCAGGAGTGATGCAATTAATTACGTGACTCTTCTATATCACATCGTTATATTCACATTTTACTTGAAGTTGAAACACTTATTTTTATTTTATCTGATCACTCCGTCAGGTAGGCCTAGTTGGGTCTGTTCGCAGACCAAGCCTTGTAAGTAAGTGTGGGGTTTATTATACTTAATTGATTCAATGATTCAATTTGGTACGCCTAATCATGATTGTTACATGTAGTTGCAGACTTATGCTTTGTAAAAGTAGTTTCATTATATTTATGTAATGTGGGCCACATTTTTAAATAGTTTATGAATATGATTTGTTCCTTCACAAATTTATTAGCTATGATGATTTAGAACTATGCAGTTTTTCAGCCAATGGTATGGAATAAGACTTTGCTCTTAGAATATCAGACTTGATAGAGCTCAAACGGTACATGGGCTTACAGATTTAGGTTTGTTAAGTTTCTCTTTGTATTAAATATTGTGTCCTAAATAGCGTTGTATGTACCTGTGTATAGCAAGCAAGGAAAATAAAACAAAAAACAAAAAAAAAACAAAAACAAAAAACAAAGCAAACTGTGGGTCAAGCAGTCACTGTTTCACAAGCGTGGTGTCCACCTGCATGTAACAAACCCATGAATTGGTTGTTAACTGTGTTTATTTAACAAATATAAGCCATTTATGTGCGTCACATTTGATCTTATCTACTGAAAGTTAGAAAACAGATGGCCAAACTAGTGTGACAATCAACATGCATCCTTATTCACTTCCATTTTATTTTATGTAAAACACATGCACCTTCAAGTACATTCATCTATATCTATGAATTTGTTCCATAGGACATGCAAAAATATTTATGAATCGACTTTCATCCATTTACATAGCTGTGAATGTCCAAACTGTGTAAAACAGCAAGAGGTATGGTTGAGAGGCCAGACAAGTATCAAAACGGCTGACATTTTGTTTTGATTTTTGCCCTCTTGGTATCCATTGTTGCATGAGTCAAGTCATTCTGGACACGTTTCATACACAGCAAGAGCTCGCCATCATTGAGTGTGCTGAAGCCCACGGGAACAGAGAATCAGGGAAGAAGTTCGCCATCAGCGAATCAATGATTCATGGGTTCTGCAAGGCAGACAGGACTGCCGGCAATGCCAAGTAACAAGACTGGCAGGGCGCGAAAACTCGTATGTTTGATTGTCCGGGACAAGTTGATTTTACTGTCGGACAAGTACCTTTTCTTCAGCACTTGTCCTGGGGGACAACCTAACATTTTGCCGTGCAGAAGATTTAATCACCTGCCATAAAAGCAGTGTGCCCTCGAGCCATGCATGTTTACAATTTTTTTTCCGCTGGGAGCTCCATTGCTCAAATTTTCATGACACAGTTACAAGTTGCGGTTGTTTCCAAGGCTGGCAAGGGGGCGGCAGAAGGCGACGATAATCCATTGTGATAACAGTGTTTGAAGTCAGAGCGCTGCGTGCATGCTGAGAAACTATGGGGGGTCTAATCACTAAAAAAATCCAGAGCTTTTGCAGCACGTGCGTGGGGCGCCAACAGGTGATAATAATCGCTAATTGATAAACATACCAAGTTTAAACAATTACTTGGTCAGCAGTTGTATTCATCAGAACTTTATTTCTGTCAACACAATTTTCACTGTCGTACAAACCATACGGATATCAAAGGTACCGGCAGTTGTTATGGATATGGATAAATAATGTTTAGGATTTGCGTTTCATTTTTCTATGCAACAGTGAATCATTGAAGTTTCTCCTTCAAGAAATTACTCAACCCTATGTAACTCATAATTATTGTACACTTTTATGGTATAAAACCCCTCCTTTTCATCAGATGTAATGAGTTGTAATTGATGTTTCTGGCATTCCATTGGTTTATAATTTGGAGGTAGATTTTGATCATATTTTGGTACTGATGAAGAGCTGTGAGCTCTGGGCTTTTGCCCGTGGAACCCCATGAGAAGTACACGTATTCATGTATCTGCTGTAACTCTTCACAAGGATGGAATAAAATGACTGAAGCTTCAACATCATCTTCGTACTTGTGTATATACAACAGAGAGCTATTTCCGTAAGATCAGATCACAGTAATTGGCTTGGTGAGCGGGGTCACGCTACTCACCGCCAGTGTGATCTGCCCGAACGATGTCAAAGCAGCGTCAAAAAATAATAAAAATGGCATGGCGAATTCATCTGCAAATTAACATCAAATGCTATTTATCGGTGGGTTCTAACTGTGTTGGAAAAAATAGGTGCCGTGAGATGACTTCCGGGGCAACAACAGCACACAACTGCCAGTCACACGCAAGTGACAGCATGGAGTGGATCTGTGGTGAACTGACGCAATCTCACAGACTGATATGGGACACATTCGGCAATTCCCGCTATCCCCTACCTTTGCGTATTTGCCTGTGACTCCAAATAATTGTTGCACTAAACACTGGAATCTTTATTTTCGCATACTGCAATATAAACAAAGCTTCCCGTTTGTGTGTTCCCTCCGTTTATCCAGTAATTATAGCTGTATCATCCAGAAAAGGTGGAAGATACAGACTGGGTGATAACCCTGTCCAAATCACCACAGTGCAAAGGTCACTGAGAACTACTTTCCTTCTAAATTCTTGTAGTTGGCGCACGTCAAGCATGTAAATGACCCAATTACTGGATCCTGCATTACAGTTATTCATACGCAAAGCTATGCAAAGCCTTGTTTGGTGAAATAAACGTTGAAACTGTTTTCAATTGTCTTCTTTTTGTATTTAACGATGACAATAAAATTACACCTATAATTACTGGATAAAAGTAAAACCAGCAGCATGGAGGAGACTCGTCTGCAGACTGGCCTCGTTCCCGCGGCGGATCACTCCGAGTGCAAGCATTTTCCCATGTACTTTATCAGGAAAAATGTAAGTGACCAACTTCGTTTAATTTCATAACTTTCTCTACCACAAATTCCATTCACATTTGCTGTGTGCAATTAATACACTTCATGTACAAGAACTTGACTCCAGTTTTTAGCAATACATTATGTATAAGATCAACAGACATGTACAAGACTGATGTTGAAACATCAACTGTAGAAAAGCCAAATTATGAAAATTTTATGATCAAGGAGTCAAGCAGTAAGATCATGGGTTTCATAACTTACATGATAACCATCAAGGAAACATCAATTTCACTTGCAAATAAATAATGGGCAGAATCATATTATATATATGACATTTACAATTCCATAACCTGACAAAACATCTAATTGTAATTAAATATAATATATGGCATTGAAGCACAAGAATACAATAGACTAGTACCCACTCTAATGACCAGCTCTTGGGACAGCCTGTGTGTTTTGAACATTGCCCAATCATCGTGCAATACATCACTTTTTCTAGTAAGTTCAACTTTATTTTAAGACCATGCATCTGCCATGAATTATTTTTGCTGTCACTAAGGTGGTCTAAAATAACAGGTAACATTATATATGTTAACAACTACCACTCAAACTCAGAGTGGTAAGTACTACTCTATATTAACAGCCACTACTCAACTCAAGGTGGTATGTAACACTGTATGTCAACAGCCACTAACCTCATTGTCGTAAGTACCAATGTATGCTAACGGCTACTACTCAAGGTGATAAGTACCACTTTATAACAGCCACAACTCAAGGTGACAAGTGCCACTTTACGATAACAGCCACAACTCAAGGTGATAAGTACCACTTTATAACAGCCACCACTCAAGGTGATAAGTACCACCTTATAACAGCCACAACTCAAGGTGATAAGTACCACTTTATAACAGCCACAACTCAAGGTGATAAGTACCACTTTATAACAGCCACAACTCAAGGTGATAAGTACCACTTTATGATAACAGCCACAACTCAAGGTGATAAGTACCACTTTATGTTAACAGCCACAACTCAAGGTAATAAGTACCACTTTATGATAACAGCCACAACTCAAGGTGATAAGTACCACTTTATAACAGCCACTACTCAAGGTGATAAGTAACTCTTTATGATAACAGCCACAACTCAAGGTGATAAGTACCATTGTATAACAGCCACTACTCAAGGTGATAAGTACCACTTTATAACAGCCACAATTCAAGGTGATAAGTACCACTTAATGATATCAGCCACAACTCAAGGTGATAAGTACCACTTTATAAGACCCACAAATCAAGGTGATAAGTACCACTTGATGATAACATCCACAACTCAAGGTGATAAGTACCACTCCATAACAGCCACAACTCAATGTGATAAATACCACTTTATAACAGCCACAACTCAAGGTGATAAGTACCACTTTATGATAACATCCACAACTCAAGGTGATAAGTACCACTTTATAACAGCCACTACTCAAGGTGATAAGTACCACTTTATAACAGCCACTACTCAAGGTGATAAGTACCACTTTATAACAGCCACTACTCAAGGTGATAAGTACCACTTTATGATAATAGCCACAGCTCAAGGTGATAAGTACCACTTTATAACAGCCACCACTCAAGGTGATAAGTACCACCTTATAACAGCCACAACTCAAGGTGATAAGTACCACTTTATAACAGCCACAACTCAAGGTGATAAATACCACTTTATGATAACAGCCACAACTCAAGGTGATAAGTACCACTTTATAACAGCCACTACTCAAGGTGATAAGTACCACTTTATGATAACAGCCACAACTTAAGGTGATAAGTACCACTTTATAACAGCCACTACTCAAGGTGATAAGTACCACTTTATGATAACAGCCACCACTCCAGGTGATAAGTACCACTTTATGATAACAGCCACAACTCAAGGTGATAAGTACCACTTTATAACAGCCACAACTCAAGGTGATAAGTACCACTTTATAACAGCCACTACTCAACATGATAAGTACCAATTTATGATAACAGCCACAACTTAAGGTGATAAGTACCACTTGATAACAGCCACTACTCAACATGATGAGTACCACTTTATGATAACAGCCACAACTCAAGGTGATAAGTACCACTTTATGATAACAGCCACAACTCAAGGTGATAAGTACCACTTTATAACAGCCACCACTCAAGGTGATAAGTACCACTTTCTGATAACAGCCACAACTTAAGGTGATAAGTACCGCTTTATAACAGCCACTACTCAAGGTGATAAGTACCACTTTATAACAGCCACTACTCAAGGTGATAAGTACCACTTTATGACAACAGCCACAACTTAAGGTGATAAGTACCACTTTATAACAGCCACTACTCAACATGATAAGTACCACTTTATGCTAACAGCCACAACTCAAGGTGGTAAGTACCAATGTATGTCAACAGCCAAGACCCAACTCTAGGTGGTAGGTACCACTGTGCATGTCAACAGCCACTACTTGACTCAAGAAGGTGACCACATTGAAAAGGCCCAAGAACAAGCCCTGTAAATATCTGCAACAAGGAGACTTGCTTTTTCTCTATGTTATCTTAAGCCAGAAATCCAGGCTAAATGTCACTGAAATTGGAATTGCTGAATCCTGTTAAAGGGGCGATGATTCATTATTCATGATAATAATAAGCCTTATAAATTATTGACCTCATATATTTGCACAGTTTTTGTATGCTGTACACTGTTCAGGAACACCATGAACACCCTGCACTTTAAGCCCATCTACACCTACATGTCCCACTTCCAGTAGTGGTCTCCTGGACCCAGACCTATCCATGGCACTTTAGAAATAAATCTGGTTTTACTGTGTGAAAATATCCAAGGCTGCTCTTCTCGCCTCTTTATTACTTTATTTTTCATCTTTTTCTACTTGCCACAAACAAGTCTGGGGATTTGAGGACTTGCACAAGCAATACATGTATGTTGAGCTGCCTCCCCAACCCTGACAAAAATGCAAACTTTCTTTTCAGACCCAGAACAATTAAGTCCTCCAGCCAGCATCCTGCTGGAAGTATCCAGCCTGATGGGATTAATTAGCAGATGCACACAGCAGGCAGCACGTCAAAATCTGCATCTTTGCCCTGGGTTTGTCTTAAAGCCCTAGGCATGAGTAATTACTGTTTATCAGGGATTGAAACCATCATAAAAATATCTACTTCAATGAGACATAATTGTTCCAATTAAGATATACAAAGAAATCAGCTGATGACAAAAAACACCCAGATGCAAGAGAAGTGTCTGTACAGCAAAATGTTCAAAGATGTGTACCTTCGGCTATACCCACACCAGAGAAAGACAGTCATGGGTGGGACAGCTGTAGAATTAAGTATTTCCACTTTTTGGTTTTGTCCTTAAATGTCAAGACAGAGCATCAGTTGTGTCTGTGTGGCAGCACAGAGGGGCACAGCATAGAGATGTACCCATGACACAAGATATGTACAGACAACAACAAAACTAAACTGGTCAATTGACCAAGTAAACACTTAAAGTATATAGGTAAACAAATTCAGAAATTAACCATTCGGGGATGGTCTGAGTCAACTTGGGTTCAAGGTTCCTCCACAACATGGCAGGGATTCAATTGATGCACATCATGTTATATATTACAATGTAGATGTAAAATGTACAATATATACACAGACAGTGTCATATGTCCCAGGTATAAACACCATAATTTTACATAACATTGGGATATACTTTACAGTGGAAACATTTAGCTTTTGAAAAAAATATAAGTATACAAACTGAGTATTGTTACAATGTAATGTATATTCAAGTTTTTAATATAGTGGCCCTGGCACCTGCCAGATGGGTGGGTGTGTGCATACCAAAATGGGGGGGGGGGTCATGTGACCCGCTCACCTGCCCACAAGAAGTCCCTGGACTTTTCGCACACTTTGTTACTTTTTAATTTGTTGGCAAAGGCCAGATTAAGTGTGCTGTGTGTGACAGCAGATTACAAGGAATATTACAGTTCCATAATTCTCCTAACTTCGGACTGGTGCTTTCATTCAATGGACAGCAGCAGCCTGTTTGATTCTGGACTGTTCATCCTTTTGCAGGGCTCGAATTTAGCGGGTGTCCCACGTCGTGAGACACCCTGAGATTGTGCTTGGCATGTTGAGGTTCAAGGTTCAAAGACAAACCTGTGCAGTTTCACAAGTCTGCTGAGTACGTAAAATCTGCTCAGAATCACCTCATGAGAGGATACAACATTTCGCTCTCACTAAGATGAGTAGTTCCGTCACTTATCCTTACCATATTAGTCCATAGAGCGTCTGAGTTGATGATAATGATAATCTGCGTAAGCGGTTGGCAAAACAAAATGCAAGTGGTAAAATTAAAGGCTAGGTCCAGGAATAAATAAATTTGTGATATGGTTGACTGTTTTTACTGTACAACAAGTATATGTACCATACTTGCTTTTCCTCAGTTTATCGACAAAAAAAATCCTTTTCGAATTTTTGAAGTTGTTGTGCTGAACATCGTCATATCCTTATCCCACTCACCCTGACAATATGGCTAATTAAATGTTTGGCCGCAGACGAATTCACTCTTCTAGTCTTGGTCCAATTTAATCATAGCATTATGGCAGTAATGCTGAAAAACCTGTAATAATTCTGATTTAATCAAATATAAAATAAACAGGAAACAAAACACCACATGTATACATATCCACAAGTGGTTGACTTGGCTCAAGTCGAGCTGATCAACAAATCTCAGGGCACGTGCGTGTCCGGAGTTCACCGAATTTCAGCGAAAGTATTACTCTTGGTTCAATAATTTATTCGTAGTATGATGGAAGTAATGCTGAATTTAATACCTTTAATAATTTAAATGTAATGGAATATAAAATATACGGCAACACAGCACCACTTGTATATCTGTGTTTTGCTACTCGACAAATATCAGACCACAGATCACTCCGGAGTTAACTGAAGTTCCGCGAAGTAATTCGTACCCGAATGCAAATTACTTCGCGGATTCAAGTGACAGCACACTTGCAAGATACCAGGAGCATATTTTAATTGATTTCTTATGATTAACAGTGCACTTGACATAACTGAACATGCAGATTACGGTCAAGATAGTAAATAATGTATTCACAATATTTTTGTGACTGTTCAGTCGTTTTTTATACAAAACAAAAGCTCGGTAGTATACAGCACCTCAGGCACAAGGTGCCGGCCAGTTCAACTTCAACGCCAAAAAGAGAACCCGGCACTACCACTACTGAAAATTACGCTTATCTAATGACTCAATTAACTATCTGCATTCCAATCTTAACTGCTGCTCGGTGATCCTATAATTGCCGGGTCACAAAATAGAGGTAAATAGTGTCACTATCGCTGGGTCAGTGTGGGTCAAAAGCCAATGACCTATCACAGGCTGCAAAAATTTTCTGTCACAGAAGGATGAAAGATAACCGGCCAATAGCAGCTTGGCAGACTAAGTGGATCACAGTAGCGATAGCATAACTTAGTCTGTCTTAGCAGACAAAAGAACTGCCTGTAATTCAAAAAAAAAAAAAAAAAATGGCGCTATGTAAGTTTCCACTAATTATACATGTAATAAAGCATGTACCATTCGAAATAATGTGTTTATCTCATTCAAGGGGTAATGCATGATGAAGAAAGTGCAGGACTTGAT
>CAXHWN010000623.1:0-68000 GCA_964020975.1 Hermodice carunculata
TATCCAGTATTCCCAACTCAGCTTACTACTCTCAATAGTTACTGATTACACAATCCTCTTTTTATCTGGTAAATTTTGTGCCTTGCAACCAATCTTTTCGTGATAACCTAGCTGCAGATCAGACACCATGGTCTCCATTTTGATATCCTTGATAAGGGCCTGGGAGTGTTGGAGCTTGGCGGTGGTTTTTCAAGTGCATGATTGTACTGCCTTACATTTTGTGTGGTTGCTGGAGCATAACTGGACAGTTTAGAACTAAAACGTCATTGTACTGGATTAATTTTATTCAATGTGTGTAGGCGTTTTTAATTTTCTAGAGAGAAATTTAAAAGTAGTTACACATTCTGCATTACATAACTTAAATATCGTTACAACAAAATTGACGCACCTGCACCCAGGACGTGAATTAACAAGTAAGCAAAATCAAATGTGCACGAAAGCCTTGTGATTATAAGCCTACATCATTCATGAGAAAGAATACTTGCAACAAACGTAAACAAGCATGGCACTAAGAAGGGTGTTGAAAAAAACTAGCACATATTGTGGTGGGGGATACCCAATTAAACATAGAATATATAAAATGTTGCATAACTGGAGAGGTAGTTACAAATTCCGTTCACTCTAGATCACTGTTTGAGGGCAAAATCACCTGTTTACAGGCTACACAGATATAGTGAGTAACATGCGCAGCATTTAATAAAACTGATGTGTACAGTAGATGCATTACGTAAAAATCCGTGTGTAAAATACACGTTGATATAAGTGGTGAAACAAGCACGTCAAATATAAGCATGCGTAACATGCATATATTACATGAAACAGGTGTGTCAAGAGCATATATTGTGTAAAACCGGTGTGCAACATGCAGTATATTACACAAATGTGTTGTGTCAGATGCTTTTCATACATAAAAGTGGCATGCAATATGTATATTCTTGAAACAGAGAAATTAGTGGGACATAACCTGATACAGAAAGCATCTGCTTTTTTCACAGTGTCAAGAATTGAAGTGATAAAATCAGGACTAACGAACCTCTTAGTTGAGCTTTACATAAAAGATAAAGTATAAAAAGCAGTGTCTCGATCCCGACTAGTTATGTGAACAAATATTTTCTGATAACTTGTTGACAGCTTCGCTTTAATATATTCTTGGTTGTTACCCGTGAGAATAGCCACTTCATATTAATATCAATGGTATCTTAGTGTAGGCTGTTTTAGCAGAAGTCCCTCAGTGACAGCTACGTCTTTAATACGTTAAAACTAGAAAAAAAAAATACAAAAAAAAAACAAACAAACAAAAACAAAAAAAAAAAAAAAAAAAAAACAAGAGCTTTGGTGCTCTTCATTATATATACTGATTTCTAAATGGTGTTCCTGATTAGTTACTTAGAGTGTATGTACTTCCATTGTCTGGTGCTAGTTTGGCTCATATTTACTACCGACTCTCGCTGCTTTACATTTGTCAGGATTAAATTTTAATAACGAGTCACTTTTGCATTGTGACATCATATTTGCGTCGCCTATCATCTAATCATAATGTAACATATGGTCCTGATGTGAATGTACAAGACAAGATGTAGAGTGAAAAAAGCGTCCAAAAATACCTTCCTTAAAGAGAGTTTCTTAAAAGATTTCACCTTCAAAGCCATTTTTCAAGGATCTCATTACCTCCACGCCCGGAGGTACATTTCATGCTCTGGGCCCTATATGCCTTAAAGCCGGACGTGATTTTCATGCTCCGGGGCGTCCATCTCTTTAAAGGCCGTACCGGCCTGTCGAATGGTTGGGTGGAGGAATACCCTTCGCATTTGTTTCAACATAGCGGCCATTACTACGGGTATATTGTGAAGGGCCTCATGGCTTGGCATACTCGTGATGTGTGCTTTATATGGTGCATACTTTGTACAGTTTTTACACAGGAAATAACTGATTTATGAATTTTAATAACGCTTGACCGGGCTAGTGATGCATGCGATAACTCTCCTGAATTCTCTATGATAGTAATGTTATCCTTCAACTGCCCTCTTGTGAGCTTATACGAAACATTAAAGGTACTTTAAGCGCCATCTGGTGGATGGACGCGTTTAACACAGGCCAGGACTATGTCTCCTTAAGGAAAATCGGCAAACTAAAAAATTGTTTGGATCCTTAAAGACGCCCGTTTATGATTTGTCACTCCATCCGGGCAGCCTTTAAGTTTCTCAACAAGTGATTTCACGCTCGACCGAAGATTTCATGCAGTAGAAGACCAGTGCTCGTTCTGCCCACTTTGCACTGTTCTGACCACAGGCCCCTAAGCTTATGCAATCACTCATATCTGTCCATCAGTCTGTCCGTCCGCAAACTTTTGCTTATGAGCAGAATACATTTACTATGTTTCATCACCCCTTTACTTTTCAGAACCTATAGTGAGTATGAAAATCAAGTTCATGGTTGACACTGGTATCACAACTTACCGTTTAATGTCTTCTTTGAGCCAAAACAGGAAAATTGTGAGAATGTGGCTTTTTGAAAAGTTTTTAGGAATAATGTGGGAATTGGATGGGGTTTTCAATCAGACAAAGAGACCAAAATGTGCCAAAATGTGTAATGCTCCACACAGTTTTATAGAAATCATGCACCAAAAGGTACTGAAAATAGTAAATGCATTATTTGTAGAAGGAATTAAAATAATAATACCACATGTACCACAAATAAGTTGCATATTTATAATTTCAGGTTGTGCAATATGGATGGCCTTGACCTACACTTTCAAGGTCACAGAGGAAAGGCATATCAGGATATGATTTATGTTGTGGTCCTTAGATTTGAATGTGTGCACATGTATCAAAATACGTATGCAGATATTAAAAGAACACAAAATATATTTTAATTATAGATTGAGAGAAAACTTCTAAACTTACACCAACTATGTGTTGGGCAATGATTTATCTTGAAAAATTCGGGGTGACTTGGCGTATTTATAACCAAGATGAAGTAAAGAATGCTTAATTTGATATGTTGAGATATAAGAAGGTTACAGTACCGAATGTACCGTAGATGTTCATCATATATGGAAGTTCGATGTTGCATAATGCAGGAATCTGGGCGTACTTTTTTAGGCCACTAAGGAAATGTACACCATGAAATGATTTTTTTGTGACGCCCATGGCATAATTGATTGACTTGGAAGTAAGAAATATATTTCAAATATCCATGAGGCAAATGGTCAAATTTTGTAATATATTGCATCACCTTTAACTATCTTTTAAGATCATTAAGCACGAATAAAAGGGTAGTGAATTCCATATTTTGATAAAGAATAAGCGTCATGGTACAAAATGTGTTCATGTGCAAGTTTGAAGTTTCTTCATATGGAAGATTTTAATCAATTGCTGAAGGTCATTGGTGGAATGCCTTTAAGAAAATGAATTCTTAGTGACGGTAATCAAATTATATGTAAGCAGTGCATTAGGCTTATGGGCCTTTAATACTGCTATCAGGAGTTACAACTGGCTTTACACAAGGCTAGAAAACCTAAAAAAAAAAAAAAAAAAAAAAAAAAATCTTGGCCGCATATAATACTGAGTCGCAAATAGCAGTGGGCCAGACTTATCAATCCATCTAGTTTTGTAGTTATTATAAATTCTAATAGCTTGGATAAAAAACTTTTATCAAGATGCACTTTGCAAGGAACCAAGTCCCAAAAATGTGCAGATTTTTTAAAGGGAGAGACAAGTAAAATATTAAAAATGGGAAATGAGAAACTACACCTAGATGGTAGTTTTTACCAGGGTTACTATGTTTGATTTATGCTGTGATGGGGGACGATATACTTGTTCTTCAGCACCGACTAGTTCTACCTGACCTGGTGGACCATGCATTCACATGAAGAATAATGGAGTAACGTTGTGTCACATGAGACATTATGTGACTATCTTCATCTTGTTATATGTTACAGTGTCTCGAAAATACTGTATTTGTCACCGTTTGGGATGCTCTATCAGCCAATCAGAACTCTAGTATGCTGCCAAATGTGTATACGCAGTCGCTCTTTTACTTCACCAAACTATTTTTGATGTTAACATTAATATTTCAATTTTGTGAAAATATATATTTCTTGAATTTCAAAGTTCGTGGCATTGCATTGCAGACAAAATTGTACACCAGAATGCCAAATTTGAACAACTATATGGGGTAGGCGAGTTTGCATGAAAAAGTGTCTGACAATGGTTGTATGCCTTTATTTTATCATCTTATTTATAATATTTGCTATTCTTGGAGGATCGACACAAGGTCGTTCATCCCAGCTGCTGATGGCACAATACCAGGGCAATTAAACATTTAGTGACAAGTGTGGAAAGCCTTCCTATCGGACTTAGGGTTGGATTGGTTTAAGTTAATTTATTTTTTTTTTCGTTTGTAGGTATTCATTTTTCGAAGTGAAATTCAAAAGGAGTAACTCATTGTAGATCACTTGACTAACCGATGTTACAACTAAATTGTGACGCACTTGCATCCGTCACATAGTATATTAGAATATAGAAGAAATCAAATATTAGCCAATGATGTTTCGTTATGCGTAACACGTGATGTGGAATAGCTACGACGAACGTAAACAAACGCGACACACGAGGTCGGCGTTGACAGTAGGTCTAGGGAATAGTATCTAATTAATACTCAATTGAACATAGGATAAACCAAACTGTACATAGATGGAGACTGAGCTGCAGTCAATCATGCCTTTCCCCACCAACAGCAATCGATCATGCGGTGGAAATGGTGACTCGTAAGATTCTCCATGTATTAGTGAAATAATTGGTCAGCAGGCTCATCAGCCTGTATTGTTTTAGTTCATCTGTTTGTAAATCTAACGTGTTCTTAACCGCTAAGCCAGTTATTTTTGAAATTGCATAGGAACACTTGTTTTTTTCCAGACACGAAACTGCTCAAAAGGCTGCTCTGCAACATTTTTCTGATGTTCAAAGAATAATGTGTTTCAAGGCAATTCTCAACCACTCTTAAACCGTCAGTCAGATTGTTCTGAAATTTGGTGGAAGTGCATTTAACTAAGGTATGGGTATTTCATTCAGAAGTGCAATATATCAAACATGGTTTCCGTCCAGAAGATTTAAGCAGCATACCAGAAAGATTAATGCTTTACATTTGATTAAGTTTTCACTCATAATGACATTATCAGGGAGGAATAAAGGGATATATAAGAGGTGACAGCTATGTGTTATTGTATGTAGTAACCCATTCCAGCACCGTCATTTCCTGTAGCACTGACCGTGTTGAATGTCAACGCCTCAAGCTGGTCAGCCGGTGAGCTGTACTCTTAAACCAATGATTTGGTCAAAAGCGGTCTATATGAGCCGGACCATTCCTTGGTGTTTTAGTATGACTTGCAAAGCGTACACGTCTTCCATGAAGTTTCTTGTCACTGCCGTGTCAACGAGACGGCATCTGGACTTGAGTGTTGATGGTGAAATAATTGTTTCGCAGAAGCACTATGTCCTCGTGTGGATCGTCGGACACTGGACTACTGCTCAGGGCATGGCTGTGGCTGTAAGGCATAGCTCCAGAAATAAGGTCAATGTGGTTTCAAAAGCCAACATCTTTCATCATACCACCGACAAACAAAGCGTCTTCATAAGGAATATTAAACACCAAGCTGTAATCAGAGGCGTCTTTCCAGTCGGCTCTCAAAGTGGCAAGAAACCTGCTCCATGCCTCTAAGAGGCCCGGCTCCTGCACAGATTATGGTCCGTTTTGCTGAAGGTGGCAAACCACATTGCCACGCATTGAGTGGGCATGGCAGTGACCAAAATGATATGCTAAGCGTGAAAAATGAATTTTGTGTCAAAAAGCAATATTTTTGCGGTTAAAAGCTACAGATAACCTAAAACTGGCATCAGGATAGAATTTGGGGGTCCTATTACGAAATGGCCGCCAGTGCCACAGTCGAATACATGATTCACACACGTGTGTGTAGAGTCACTTAATAGTAGTGGATCTTCCCGATCGAAATTTTCTCGGAAATTAATGTTTAAAGGTAGCAAAAAAATCACAACCATTATGTGTAAGAAAGGTACCTCATTGTTATTTCTTCTATATATTGTATACAGTAACATAAATGATAAAGCCAACTTGAGCCTCTCTTTCTGTCTCTCTCTCTCCTTCTCTCTGAGTTATAAATATTCTCTTTACCAGTGTCTTTTGTTTTTATCCATGATAATTCTCTGAGCGGATAGTCTGCCAACGCTAACCCAGATTTTGACTATGCTATGAAAGTTTGAATAAAAATTGTGGAAATATACAAATGAATAACTTCATTTTACTTCCGAATCTTTATAGGTTGTTGAGCGTAGTAGTAGGTCAAATTATTACTTCTAATTAATACCCCAAACATGTTCCCATAGGACTTAAATATCTCCAAAGTATGTATACCTGTTTTCTATTGCATGACTTTTATTTTATCCTGCCGTTTTGATACATATATAATTAGTAGGGTCTTTGTAAAAACAGACATTTTTCAAGTCATGTGAAGATCCAAACAAGTTTAGTAATATATATTTAAAGACCATACAATTCAAGGTGCTGCTCTAAACATTCTCCGAGACATGAAAAACAAATTTAAAGTTGTTCAATCTAGAAAAGGGGTGTCTGTACATGTAAAAGCCAAGAGTAATTCATATATTTTTTTATTTATTTGTAATGTGAAAAGTTGCATACACTTTGTTTTGACTTTTTTCATGTATGTAATATTCAATTCGAATGAGCTATAAAAATTAGCCACATCATGCATTCACAGAAACACATATATTTGAAATTTCAATTGGAGATAAACGGGAGGAATATACTGAGAGATGGCAAAATTAGTATTCTAAACATGCACCCTTAACCCAAATGTTGATGAAGCTAAGCATATCGTTTGTATATACGATGAAAAGACGAGTCCATAGGATTGATACGTAGATACCCTCCATTCCATTTCAGCTGGCAAAACGTTTGATTATGTAGTGTCACCAATGTAAATTATGCCATTACCCTCATAATGGACCAATCTCTGAACCAATCATGACTATTGATAGGGATTCCGTAACAAGTGAATTTTCAGAAGAGAGAAAACCTGCGGGTAAAGTGCTGATTGCTATGCTTTAGTGGAACCAGGCAGCTATTAACAATTGAGCACAATTGGGAATGTCTGTTGTCAATGAATTTTAATGGTGCAATTTTGATTGAATGCGTTTTCCTACACCCATGTTAACCCTTTTGAATTAAAGATGTAAAATGAGGTAAAATGCTCATTTCATTGAGTATATGCAACTGGTTCAACAAAATTAATATGGCAAACAGGATAGGAAAAATGTGGAGAGTTTTCAGGGTCATCACTTGTTTTGCAATCATGGTATGTAAACGACTTCCCTGAAGTGTAATATGTTTTGGAACAATACCAGTAGTCAGGCAGCGGTTTATTGTGCCCTGTTACAGAAGATGGCATAGGGGCACAGAGTGCGAGAAGATGGAGGTAGTGCGTCTGTCTGGCAACATATGCGGAGAACCCACATTCATAAATCCTAACACAACAATTAAAGCCAACGTAAATATAGCAAAGAGCAGAAATTCAAGAATAGCTTTGGTCCAAATTAGCTTGTACTGTGAGCTACCGCTGCAACACAGCGATCGCGCCCCCGCTTTCTACTTGGCAACTGCCCTTTATCCGTTGCTGGGTAGGTCACTATATCTTCGGCTGTCTCACACGGTTCTGCTATAGGTTTGTTGTACGTTGTTTTTCTGCAATCGTCCAGCTGTTATACAGAAATAACGTGGGCACTGGGTGTTCCGGTGTCGGACCTTTACCCTCAACAGAATGTCTTGAGCAAATTCTGTCAAATTTGCCTAGTGGTTCATAATTTTCTCGTCTTTTCACCATATTTAACCACTCCCGTCGTTTCTGTGTTTCTTTAAAGGAAAACCGTGGAAAGCTACCCCTTTCATCCGGTGGTATTTATCCAGTTTACCCAGTTGTCTTGTGCCTGGCTTACAGTCAGGAACTTTGCAATTATAGACTGTCCTTGTAGCTTGAAAATACTTCCGTCGAACGTTTGAAAATAACGATCAACTTTGTGATGTCATTTCCCTGTACTTTAACAATGGCGCTATATGGCTGCTATATTGAAACGACCTAACCTGCCGCAAGGTGCACCACTTTAGCGGCTACCGACGGTACTAGCATATTTGGACCTTGGTTATTATCAAGACATCAACGAACAGATTTCGATACCACAGTGAAGAAACAAATTTCACTCCTGACTTGAGACGCGTTTTGTGTTCTTTTTATTGGCACTTTCATCTGAACCTGATTTTTTCCCTTATTTTTGGGAATATTATTTTAAACTGTATGCAGAATTTGAGAATTCGGATCAAAATTTTAATAGTTGAATGGCGAAAGTGGAATTCTAAATCCAGTACCATAATCAACCTTGATATTTTGTTTTACTTCAGAAAAAAACATTCATTTCAGCATATAAAATGGTACACTGACAAAAGGGAACTTGTGGTTTAAAAACTGGTCCTGTCAAACTTTGAAAAGCGTTGATTAATTGGAAACGTTAGGTTTTTTTTTCAAAACATATAAGCATAACCACTTAAAATGTAAGAGTGTGTCGAGTGGAAGTGATTTTGAATACTCATGGCCTATTTTACAGGTAAAATTCATAAGAACATATTAATTTTGGGACATTTTGGTTAGCATATTCAGTTCAATTGATGCTTTGCCATTTGTTAATGTTGCAACGAAGGATCCATTTAGAAAGATAGATAGTGTAACATATTTTTATAACATTGATATTTTTCAAGGTCACAGCGACCTTGCCATCGTATGCAAGTAAGCAATGTTCATCATTAGAACTTTTCTTTTTTAACCCCACATGTTATTTAGATTACCAATACATTTTATCTGCATCAACAGAAAAAAAAAACAAACAAACAAACAAACAAAAAACAAAAAAAGGACATATTCTATGTTGATATTTTCCCTTTACCTTATTCAGATTTTATCATGAATTCTCTCATTTCATTGTGAAGCAGGTTCATATTCTTGCAAAAGTCCTTGCAAATCATAATACGTATTATGAACGCAGCGGCTGGTAACGTTAAATCAGCCAAGCATTCGTGCTTATATACGTTGGGTGGGGGTAGACGGGGGTGGAAGAGAAGGTGAACTTAGAACATGTGTACGTACAATGGCCCACATAGGGCCTTATCTACAATAAACTATTGTGTATTTATCTGTGCAATTAATCATTCGTGGTAAAAAAAGACAGGCGATGGTGGGCCTAAAACCACTCCATTGCGAGACGGAGCTCCTACAGAGAAAGATTTGAAACGAAGGTCACATCTGGACCACCATCAGGCTTCAATTTTGACATTATTTCCCTGTTTCAGTACATAATAACAAGCTGCAACTCACCAGTTTATTTCAGAACTGATTTAAAACGTATATCACACTGATGATCCATAGAAATCCACATGCATCCAGGGCAATATGCCTATAATTGTCGCAGATGTCCAACAAAAACTACGACAAAAAGTCCGACTTTCTAGCCCCATATTCAAACGGGTATTCCATCCTAAATGAAGTTCATTCCAGGGCATTGGTCGTATGCCAACTGTTCTCAATTGTTAATCAAACCGTATTCTTTGAGCTGCTTGCGTTTTACTACTGTATTCATTTCCACAAATCGTGAAAACTAACCAAATTGGATTGCCCCAGTGCTTCTCGAATCTGTCAAAGTTTTTGGCGGCCATAATTTTTGACCTACACAGAGTAGTAACCCAGCTGCTCTTTGATTGGCTGTAAGTCAGTGAAGCCAGTCAGAGAGCAGCTGGGCTGCCAATCTGTGTCCAGTCAAACGTAAAGCTGCGAAACAACTTTGATAAATTGGAGAACCGCTGGCGGAATCAAGTTTGCTCAGGTTTCACGATTTGTGGAAATGAACATATGATAAAAACGCAAGTGGGTCAAAGAATATGGTCTAGTTGGTAATTGAGAACAGTTGTGACACTGCTAGTGCCACGGAACAACCTTGATTTAGGATGGGATACCCGTTTGAATTTGGCACTGAAATGTCAAACATTTTGCCCGAAATGGATTTTGTGGGACATTTGCCACAATTACAGCCGTTTTGCTCGGGATATATGTGGATTTAAATGGATTATTTGTGTGCTATTCATGACAAAATATGTTTGGAATAGACGGGCGAGTTGCAGCTTGTTGGAATGTAAAGAAACGGATAAATCATGTCTGATGTGAAACGGAATGGTGGTCCAGATGTGAGCTTCGTTTCAAGCCTTTCTGTTATGCAGCTCCGTCTGGCAACGTAGTGGTTTTGGGCTCCCTTTGCCCCATCTTACTATCAGGAATGACTGACTGCTTAGATGAATACACAATACTTTTTTGCAGATGGTTCCTTTTGTGAGACATTGCACATATAGGTGTGCCAGACTCACCCATCCCCCACCCCGCGCACACAAGCACGGATGCTTGACTGATTGAATGTTATGAGCGCCTGTGATTGTGAGTACCTTGCATCACATCAGCTATCCTTGAAAAATCAAGTGGTGTATTTTCCTGGTAAAACTGTTTCATCATCAACAACATTTACTTCGATACTTCACTATTGACAATACAATCTTGATTACCAAATAGCATCGCATAAGATATTGCTTCAATCGCTAATCTGCGTAAAAGTATATTTCGAACATATTTTACTTTGTTTGTTATGTATAAATGTTCATGTTCCAATACCATTGAGACATCCTTTTTCTCCATTTGATTGTACGTATACTATATTTTATTTTTAGATATGCAATGTGACACACATCCAAATCGCAGTTTATTATTTCGGACGGTTTGCTAACTTGTTTAACAAATGCTTTTTCGGGGGATAAACACAACGCACTTTAATGTATAAAAACTCACATCATTATGTAAATTGCTGGTATTGTTTTTAGGTGGATTTTTCTTTTAGAGGACACAGTCCGGTACATACTCTTATCAGAAAGAGGGTAACATTTCAAAGTGTTTTGAATAGATATGCCATAGGCTATATAAATATGTTTTCTGTAAAACCACATATATAAATTGTACACAAATTATCAGTCATGCATATATCCATAACAGTTCGAATTGGCGACTTGCTACTGGAAACGCGTCAGAACTGATGGCCACTTCATCTAAGCAGGATGTGATTCGGTTCTGATTGCACAGCACCTTTTCACTTGTACGTTCAATGCACTGTATGGATGTTATGTTTAAACTTCCGACGTCATTTCGAAAGGCAATACACTAAGTTTGAAATTTTACTTCTTACTACTATATTTGCAGCCGTACTTCAAAACATGCAAATGTACTAATCATAGTCGATATTTTTGAAACAAGAATTAGTTAAGCACAGAGCTACTAGTAAAAAATTGAAGTTATGCACAAACGAGACTTACTGTCAGCAGCTGCCATATCACACGTTGACATGTCAATAATGTACATAAAACAGCACGACAAGACGTATTGCACAGGCGATATATTACTTCCCAATAAAGCATAAAAAGTTTTACCTCACTACATAGGGCATCATGTTGCTTATTCTTATCATGAAACTGGTCCTACTATTGACCATACCAGTAGGGCAGGCAGAGAGTAAGATTTTTAACAGTTGTTCACTTATCTATTCGGTTACGATGCATGTTTTTTCCCCAAAATGTTGAAGGACATGTGCCAGAATTATATTTTGTTCTAGGACTTATAAGCTTCCCTTTCTAACGGTATTTTCTGCCTTGGTTTCTGCTTTTTTTAACTTTGTTGGTTCCTTGGTATTTATAATCATTCATTACCTCTGAGTTGTCCCTTTTCAATTTTCATTTTTTTTTTGCATGTAAACCCAGCTAGGAATTTATTTATATTGAACACCCGAAGCACAAAGCACCGAGTTTGCTGCAGTCATGTCTCTATGCATGACATTATGTTGAGCCAGAATGTTTCATAACGGACCATTTATAGCTTTGACTTTAAAAATAAGATATATTTGGTTTCCAGTTCTGAAGCTTTGGCATTACAGTATTTGCATACCTTTTGCTGTAAACCACGTTAATGATTTGCATCAAACAAGCATGTCACATCTCCATAACCAAAACGTAAATACAAAATATTACATTGCCATGACCAAAATGCAATTTAGATGCATAAAATTAATAGCAGACTGTAACAGCTCTCAAATCAAATAATAACAATATTCATCAACTCAGGTCTAAAATGTAACATCTTCATACCAATATTCTTAATAAAACATAATGATCGTATATGTGTTTCCTGTTTTTGAGCATGCATAGAGCAAAATATTAGAATTTTAAAGTGGAAAAAAATGTTAAAAAATCACAAAAAGGAATTTGCGTGGGTCTCCTCGTTTTCGTTCTGATTTTTATTGCCAGACATAGCTCCAGTGCAGTGCCGGCATTAGTTTTAATATTATCACCAGACACTGTGAAATTACCCCCAAAAACAAACTATAAATCAAATAATAATTGTGTTATGCATATTGTACTATCAATCCATGGGTAGATATTCCATGATATTATGCGGGACGTTCATGGCAAATTACCGAAAATTGTAATATTTCAAAATATAATAGGGATGATTTAGGGTAACTGTGCTTTCATCTTAAATATCAAAATAATAAATAAAAAATAATACAAAAGTCATTGCGATGTGCGATACCTTCCGAGTGAGTGCACTGAAGACGGTGCAAAAAGTCGTAGTAACTTACATAATTATAATAAATAGTGGTAGGAATTTGATGCCAAAAGGATGTAGTTTCCAACTATGACACTTATGCTTGTCCAACTACAGCCTACAAGATACAGGGAAAATGAATGTGCAATAGATAAATAGGGCAGTAATTTCCTGCTCTGCTATGCTTCCTTTTGTGCAAACTGTTGGACTTGTATCCTATCACAAGAAGGTAATAGCTCAAAATGTATGTTTGTTTCAGATGCAAGAGAACCTCCCTTACTCTGAAAGTAATGTCGCAACCAATACATTTATTCTATCAATTCTCACATTTACTTTTGAATGAAACTGGAAGCTAATTGTCACAAGCTCTTTTGCAGCTGAAAGTGCAGTCTTTTGTACGGCAAGGTAGTGAATAATACTTAACATTATCAAATAAATTGCAAAAACGAAACAGGTCTGCATTTTTGTCTCTTGGGATATTGATATATTATCACCCCAAAAAGAAACGATGATGTATTTCTTATTAGCGAAATGCCCGGCATTGATAAATTATGCGCACATCAACCTAAAACTTATAGAAGTTCTTGAGATTGTACAAGTTGGTACGCATAACAACCTGCCATCATTTTCAAAGTCAAATGTGTTTGGTTCTATTGTCAAAGAAACAGATAAGGTTTTAAAGTTTTTCATGTGAAAGTTTCCCTTTTTATCGGTGGGGATGGGGTGGGAATAAGGTTATTCTACGAATCCATACACCGAAAATCTACAAGAAGTGTTGCAATTTACCCAGGTATTCTGTGACCATACCCTGCGTTAAATGGTAATACTTTCGAATGACTATATTTACAGTTCCGGGCAGTTGTATTGTGCACATTTGCTGATGAGAGTAGCAAAATTATTCAAAATTTGCTTGGTATTTTAGCGCACCTGAACCTTTCATCAGCTTAGCTAGCAAGAAGAGTTCGAGAGCACCATTTTATCATAGCAGTTGAGTACTTTCATTGATGTGGCATTCTTGCAGACCATGCTGAGTTTTGCAACTCACCACAGTTCCGCTTGATGAGCTTGTCAAACTACTAGTAGACTGCCGCTCCTTTTTGTCGCTTATATATATATATATATATATATATATATATATATATATATATATATATATATATATATATATATATATATATATATATATATATATCACTCCTTTGTTGATTTTTAAGGCCTTTTGGAATATCTAGGGGAGAGTGGCGCACAGTCGGAAATTGGGCGCATTTGTACACCACCTTATTTTGTAAATATGGTACATGGTATTGCATATAACAACATCGGCGAGAAATTAAAGTCATTTCAGAGCAACCATGCTAAACTGAGAATGACTTATATTGAAGGTGTTGAACAGCGTTACACTATGGGCAATTGTGACCCACTCTTGCCGGAATCAACACACAAACACAAATAGAAATATGTTACTAGTAGCATTCCACCTGTCAAAATAGTGACTGTTTCAGTTACTTCTAACCGCAATATACATTTTTTATTTGGGACATGACGGTAAATCTTATGTTTTCTAAAATATTAGGCCATTTTATGAACAGGGATCATCATTGTTTACGAATTTTACAACTTGTCCCTGACAAATATGGCAGTCAATATAAGTGGCTGTAAATAAATTCAGGTAGTCCTACATTATCCCATTAAACCACACTTTGCTCACGGGTAACATATGTATACATATATATATATATATATATATATATATATATATATATATATATATATATATATATATATATATATATATATATATATATATATATATATATATATATATATATATATATATATATATATTTTCGTACATACATACATACATACATACATACATACATACATACACACACACATATTACCGTCTTAGGGTCTTACGTGGTTTATGGGCAATTATACACCGCCCACCAAAAATATATAATGGAATAGGTCCAAAAAGCAGCTTGTGGGTCATACCCATTGTTTGCAGGTAAATTGTAATCCACAAACGGGAGCATGGGTATATATACCAAGTAGAGCTTTCCACAGCTTCTTGCCATTTATAGATTCCCATAATATCTAGGCAGATTGGCTAATATGTATATTTCTGAAACCCCCTAGGCAGAGCATCGCACTAAAGGCAAACATGGTTTATGGGCATTGTTCAACTGCCCATAAACCAAACATCTGCCCACCAGACGGTCTGAGGATGACAATTCAGCCCATAAACCACGCAAGACATAACTATATATATACACACATCAGCTCGGGATGTTTGTATTGGAAATGCAAACATGGTGCCTCCAGTTAGCAGAATGACTTGTTCGGGGATTAATGGCACCGAAACAAGTGTTGCTCTGGTTCCCCGCTGATGACCCGATTTTTTAAAGGCAAGTAATGCCTAAAACTTTCTTCTAAATTTCAAATTGTATGAATATGATTTGTTCCTTTCATAAATTAATTTGCTATTATGATTTAGAACAAAACAGTTTTTCAGTGAATGGTACGGAATAGGATTTTACTCTGAGAATATCAGACTTGATAGTGTTCAAACGGTACATGGGCTAACATAATTAGGTTTTTTAAGTTTCTCTTTGTATAAAATACATATGTTACATTTTATATCATATCATATCAGAACGTAAAGCCAAAAATCTGTGTAAACCGATTGATGAGATATTTCTAATTTTTGACTTTAAATATATATATATATATATATATATATATATATATACATACATACATACATACATACATACATACATACATACATACATACATACATACATACATGCATGCATGCATGCATACATACATACATACATACATACATACATACATACATATATGTCTTGGGCGGTTTATGGGCAATTAAACACCGCCCACACACACAAATATACAATGGAATAGGTCCCACAGCCGGTTTGTGGGTCAAGCCCATTGTCTGCTGGTCAATTATAATCCTCAAACAGGACCGTGGCCAGTATATACCAAGTATAGCTTACCACAATTTCTTGGCATATATAGCCTCGAATAATATCTGGGCAGATTTGCTAATCTGTGCGTTTCTGTAACTCCCCGGGTAGGGCATTGAATTTAAGGCAAACGTGGTTCATGGGCATTTTTCATCTTCCGATAAACCGAGCAACTGCCGACAAGACGGTCTGAGGGTTATAATTCTGCCGATAAACCACGCAAGACATAACTATATATATACACACACACATACGTTACATTTTATATCATATCATATCAGAACGTAAAGCCAAAAATCTGTGTGAGGACAAAATGCCCCATATCTTGCTCATTGATGAATATGTCCTTGCATTTTACAGAGAAAAACACATCTCATGAACCGATTGATGACATATTTTTAATTTTTGACAATGTGCAGTCGGGAAATCGTGTGGTATATTATATTAAATCCATTGCAGATAAAATGTGACTTAACAATTAGCTAGCAGATCCATGCTAGTGTTGAGAACATACATATATATGCAATTACCCCTCTCCTATAAGTAAATTTAACACATCAAAGATACAGATGTAAAATGCTTGAATACATACCTATATATGTGGTGTGTGTGTGTGTATGTGAGTGTGTGTATGTGTGTGCCTGTGTATGTATGTGTGCCTGTGTATGTGTGCGTGTGTAATTATAAATCTCTCCTAGGAAGACAATCCATTCAGCACAATCCGGTGCAAAGATAGCAGATAGTAATTTGAGTGGATATGCGTGTTGACTAGCCTAAATATCTAAAAGATATTAAACAAAATGATGCCACCAGATAAAATTAACAAATAAAACAGGCATTTCTAAAATCTCTAAAATTATTGAATCCAAACTATCGAACAATCTCTAGACAAATACAGCAAAAAGTGTTGAAATATTGGATTAAGTACATATTTAAAGACAGGTATAACACCGAAGATAAATCCCATTTTAATCAATCCTAGCTCAAAATATATTTGCGTTATGATAACAAAACTATGTATGTGTGTAATCTTCATACTCCAAAGAATTTATTTGTCCCCTATTTAGGTGTCTATGTCTCTGATGATAATTGTTGAATAAACAATCGCCAGTTGACCGCAAAGCATCCACCCCATTAATGTCCATATAAGTCACTAATTGTTTGTGATAAAAACATAATCACACTTGTATCTTAATCCAGACATATTGACAACAATATGTCTGGTTCTGGTTTTTCTGTTACCCATCCTCAAAGTTTGATATTTCAATTTATTTTCCCTTTGAATTCCAGCATGTTTATTTTTATTCATTTCAAAGAAAAAAAGCAAAGCAAAAGTTCAAAATCGCTGACGTTTTTGCAATTCAAACATTACAGATTCAAAAGCCTTTAACTGCATTAAATGTCGCCGAGCCGTTTTCTTGGAATAACCATTCTTAGGTGGTTTTCTCGTCCTATTATCCTTTCTGGGAAAACAAGCTTCAAAGGCCTTTGATGTTGATCATTTGCCTGTGAAACGATACTGTTTGCAAAAGTTGAGCTGACACTCGTACAAAACGTGGTCAACATCGTCCCTTAACATTTGGTGAGGTTGTCAATCAATTATTGGGCAATTACATGAATAAAAGAGCCTGTGAAGCATGGGAACCATTATTCAGTGATCTGTAAAACGGCGACAGCAACAATCTGGTTTCAAAGCTTGACTTTATGGAGGCAGCCCTTCGGGCCCCGTGACCTCAAGCCTGGGAACGAAAGTTGTGTTGCCTTGCTTCAGTGGGGCGGGGGGGGGGGGGGGTTGCAACAGATGGATGACGGGTTTGGTCTTCTGGCACCTACCTCTTTATCCGTTTCTTATGGAAAGTGTTTTCTTGTATATACTCCTATCTGTATACTTCATGTAGTTAGCTTGTTAGACTTGTCTGTACACTTACATGGAGATCGGATGTCCACATGCCTGTATTTTTTTTTTGTTTGTCTTTGTTTTTGTTTTTCTTTTTGCTTGTTTGTTTTTTTTTCTGTTTTTTTTTCCGTTTTTCTAATATTTCTGCTTTAGTGAAAAGTTTGAAATTTGGAGAAATTACATTCATCTTGTAAAAACCTTTACAATTCCGAAATCCGCAATGCAAGAGTTTCTGGTGTCCTACCTGTCCTTAAATCCTCTTGACTCAACTTTAGTCTTAAAGAACTTGATTGAATTTGATGAAACTGGGTAGGATTATGTATCTTGATAAGACCTAGGTTTCGATTGTATTTGGCTGACGTTGACTTAATATTCAAGGTCACAGAGTCACTTATGTGAAATTGGTTTCCTTCCAATAAGTCTTGAAGAACTTGATGGAATTTGATGAAACTTGGTAGGAATATATATCTAGGCAAGACCTAGGTTGGTATTATATTTGGGTGACCTTGACTAAATTCTCAAGGTCACAGAGTCAGTATTATGAAATAGGTTTCTGTGCTATAAGTCTTGAAGAACTTGATGGAATTTGATGAAACTTGGAAAGATAATGCATCAAGGTGAGATCCACAATGCGGTCGTAGTTGACTGACCTTGACCTAATTTTCAAGGTCACAGGGTCATTTATGTGAAATTGGTTTCTCTGGAATAAGTCTTGAAGAACTTGATGAAAATTGCTAGAGTAATGTATCTAGGTGAGAGCTAAAATAGGATTGTAATTTTCAAGCAAACTTGGTCATTTGTAATTTGTTATCACCTGTAGCTTATTCAGAGACGTAAATGTTCCACCGGGAGAGATTTGAGTTTCTGTTGGAAAATCAGTCTGTTCTAGGTGTGTATGATTTAGCATTACTTTTAACCGTTTAGCTTATTAATTATGAAGCAGAATTTTTGACTTTATCTATGGATAGATTTTTGTACTATGCAGGAAAAATAAATAAATATTTTTTTTTTCTTTTACATCTTTAATTGTGGATCCAAACTCGGAAGAATTGTTAATACCCCAAAACAAATTTATTTCTCTGTTTCTACAAGTTGCATTACAGTATTCAGGGAAATGATTCCTAATTGCAGCCAAAAGCAGTGTTACTTCCTTCAATAGTTGTTTTGTTGTACATGTTGAAGTACCAGCTATGAATCTAGATTTAAAAGGTCTGTAATATAAGTTGGGTATATAAAACAAAAGTAGAATAGAGGAGTCCTCTTCAGAAATTTTGACATTAGAATTCCTGTTCATGTCATCTTTATGTGTATCTGTCAAATTATCAATGGATTGTTTATATAATTTATATACGCCATTTCCTCTTATGCCTGAAATATTGTTTATGCTAAGTTAATTTTTCAAAACGTCCAGATAATATTTTTTGCAAATGATCACAAGATTGATACCTGCCTTATCAATGTAAGTGAGTACAAATCTATTTTAAGTTCTTTGACTCCTTTAAATTTAAATTATATATATATATATATATATATATATATATATATATATATATATATATATATATATATATATATATACATACATACGTATATATATATATATATATATATATATATATATATATATATATATATATGTATATATATATATATATATATTATGTATATATATACATACAAAGCATTTTTTGCGTTACAGATGTGACCGGTTTCAGCATATTAATGCATTGTAAAGGTCCACAACTCATACATGTAGACATAATAAGCAGTCCAGTACAATGGTTAGTTAGCTTCTGCTGTTAACTTGATATTTTAGTCCTTTTCACCATAGAGACATACCATGATGTTCACTTATTACGTTACTGATTTAGGTGTATAACATGATGTAAAGATTATATCAATTAATATTTAACGCCTCAGTAATAAAAACACGACCTTTTCTTCTTATGTTGGGCCTACTGTAAATAATCAATAAATTGCACCATTCTGTCCACTATACATTTATGACGTCTTTAGCATAGCAATTAATGTTAAACAATTCAGAGTTAAATTGGGTCTAGTGTGTCCTAAATATGGCCGCCTATTACTAGTACTTATACGTCCATTCATTCCAGGTAAGTCTGCTATGAAGTTGGGAACTTATCTGCTATTTGGGGGAAACGCTGGGTACATCATACCCAATAGGATCTGCATTATTTTTGCAGGCTGTTCGTTGAAAATTAAAAAAAAAATCTCGAAACTCGACTTTTGACATCTTTACTTCATAAAGTAAACAGTAATTTTGAGACAGGTGTCTGCTCACAATATAAAACAATATACCTGTTCACACGACGTTGTACCGAACGTTTACAGACCGTAGTTAATTATGCATTTCATTTAAGGCCCTACTGTCCGATCAGCAAGTGGCCGAGTGTGGCCCATGTTTTCATGTTTGCAACGGATGCTATGGCTAACGCTAGTGACTATGGTATGGATTCTCCTGAACAGTGCAAATCGTTACATCAGTAGTGAAGCGTGCAGTTCTAGTTTGCTGACAGTTTGATATTTCATCAAATCGAGGGATATCCTGAGTTTTACTTTTGGATCCTTCCCCGTGTAATCCGACCAGCGTAGTCGAGCACAAAATGAATAGAAAGCAGAGAGAGTGCGCTTCCCAAAATGAATGGTATAAACCCAAGCCCTATGAACTGGTCTATTGTAGACTTTTGCAGACATTGACATCGGTAAAGTTCCATAATTGCATTATACACAGTTGTAAAGTAGAAGGAGTGTACCAAAATGTAATGCTTTCAACTTGAGTCCACCAGTTGCTGCGACGGCATTGATTTTTTTTATTTTGGTTAGCTGATTTTCAACTTGTAAACAAATCGGCCTTTTCAAAGTTCCCTTTGTAAACTGTTTTATTTTCATTATGTAAATTGTTTAAAAGAAAATAATTTAAACGTTCACCTTTCGGACATTTTAGGCTGGCTTGTTTTCTGTTAGGTAAACCCCCAAGGGCTACAGGTAGCAAGAAGCGGCCTACGACAGTTACAAGCTTGCCTAATTGTACTTGATATCTGGTTAATATTTTCATTGCATTCTCTTGACATAAATACAAAAGACTTCCATTCTTTTCTGAATTGCGCTATAATTCTACTGTTAGCATCCAAAGATTATTAGAAAGTTTGGCCGCAATAATCTACGGTTTTTAGACTTGTCTGTTTTGCTACTTAATTTTATCTTTTGGCATCTTTTTGTTTTAATTTTCACTATCAGACATTTTAGGCTTACATGTTTTCTGTTACGTAAACCTCCGGGGGCTATAGAGAGCAAGAAGCGGCCTACGACAGTTGCATGTTTGCCTAATTGTACTTAAAATCCTGTTAAGAAAAATTGTTTTTATAGCATGTTTTTGGCATAAATGCTAATGACTTCCATTCTTTTCTGACATGCCTAAATGCACATTTACTCACTATTAAAACATTACTCAAAATTGACAGTATTTTCTCAAGTGTCATAAACCTGACACATTAAGTTGACATATTGACTCAGGGTTGGCAGATAAATAGAGCTTAATTGTTTGAGGAGTAGGTGTCATCATGGAGTTTGTTTTACATCTCTGGTACAGGATGTACATTGTTGCAGTCCTTGTTAGGATTTTCCTTGGTTTGTGCAGGTGGTTTAGCTGCAACTGTTTATTTTACAATCACTGGGACTGAATATAATGCCCCAGCTTGTTTCCACTTCAGTTAAGCATTGGCGGATGGTTTAACTAGGAAAAGCTGTCCAGCTAGAAAGGGTACATTTTGGTTCAGGGGTAAGTCAAATTGTTCTTATCTGAACCTGTACTATGGAAATTTGGTAATTATGGTTTGTTTGACAGGTATTCTTCTTTGATATGAAGCTCTGCATTTACAAGCAAAACTTCACATATTTAGCTAATTCATCAATTGCCACGTTCATATCTATTTATTATTATGTGGGTTGTCTTTGCTGAATATTTAGCTTAGGCAAGGAGCCGCTACTCAGAGAGACATGTACGGGTAAAAGGCTCCGAAACATGTTGAGTAGTTACCCGCTGAAGACCCTTTAATTTATTTGGGCTGATACAGCCTATGTCAAAATTTTACAGAGGAACGTGTGCAATATAGACAATAGTAATTCCATATATATACAGGTTAGACAGGGACAGGTTAGCTTATGGAGAATAAAGAGTTCGAACTGCGGAATAGGATATTGACTACTAGGAAGTGGTTCTGGGAAAAAAGACACAAATACAATAATGAAAATAGAGATGAACCAAAAGACGGAAGCTTGTAAAGGAACAACCAATACCGTACAAAATGTTTCATGTGTGTTTGATGTGAAGGTACACAATAAAAATAAAAATAATATACCTTTAAAAATATACACATTTTTCAGACGCTGGTGGCCTCTCCTTTTCCCACGTACATGGAGACAGTCTTGTTTTCTTCATTATGGGTAAAGCATCTTGAGTGGTTTGAATTGAGGTGTTAGCAGTTTTGCGGGAACGAATGGTAATCAAGAGGTAAAGCTCACCAGTAGTGGATACACATTTAATTTTCAAATTTGACTGGATGAATTTATGTTTTAAAGAATGGTGTATACTACAAGTGATTAATATGCATAAAATAAACCTACTATATCAAGTCGAACTATTTAACAATCCAGTCAGGCCTACTTAATTGTAAATATGTGCCTGTTTTACCTATGACTAACTGAAAAATATTTTCGCAGTTTTTTTGGAAGCATTGATTTCACGGATTAATAAATCAAATAGATTCTAAATGAAATGTGTCCGAACATTGCAGCCTCAAGTATATATAAAAAAACACCATTGGGTCTTTTGATTTGACGTACACTTTTCAAAGCACTTCCACCAGCTCAATTCCAAGCAAAACTGATTATGCACATATGCCCTTGCTGAAACAAAAATACATGTTACGACCCATCCACTTAAGATAGATTGCAGAACAAGCCAATTGGCCTTTTCTTTAATTGTGTGAACTATTTAAAACATGTACACTACAACTAGTACAAAGGCATATTTCAGGGAGTGTAAGGCACCGGATTTGCCAATAAATGAACCACGACTTGTGTATTTGTATGTTAAATACCATATAATTGTGCCATTGTTAATTCCATGTGACTACCAAATTCTGCATAATTGTAGTTTGTATCCATGCACGATCTAAGACTCACAGACACTTACCATGAGACCAGCTACATTACGCAGTATAACGTGTTTTCCTCTGCCTGTCGTCATGCCCATGCTATACATTGTCTCGTGCCTAGATGTTGTTGCATGTCCTTCGTCAGAACTACCGCGGTATGTACATAGTGGAGAACGTTTGCTTTAAAAACATATCTACCTACAAAAGAGTTTTCTTTCGGTCACTGACACAAGAGGCAATCGTCGAAGAACTAATCCAACAAGGACAGACATAAGCCTACAGTCAATACCAAATGTTTGTATTCATTTACTGCCTAAACATGGAATAAATCTTGGCTTTTAAATGTCTTCTTCCTGTACAGATTGCTATGTTAGTGTCCAGTTTTAAACATGTGACATCCACATGCACAGTGAAAGATATTTTCAGGTAAATTTGAAGAGTTTAAATTTGTTTTTGCTCAAGTACTGATATTAATCAAGCCAACGATGGATATGTGATCTTTTCTAACAAGTGGGCAAAAACAATTACATACGACATTAAGAAAAACGAAAGCTAACCACGGACTTCTTATTTGAATTTTGCTTTATATGGTCATTGTGTTTCAGAAGTTTAATCCGATATAGTAACTTTAAATTGGCAGGCCACTGTAGGCAGAAGAGTTCTTCAGGAGACAAGAAGCATACATGTGCATTTCAATTTTGTTTACATCTAAAAAGTCTTCTAAATGTCATAAATCAATGATTTTCACGCATCTTTATGCACATGCAGCTGCCCCAAAATTATTTACGAACCCTGGATGTATGTATTCCATATACAGAATACATATGTAATAGAATAGAACAGCCCATGATTAAAAGTTGTTGGGCTTCATCAAAATTTGATATACAACAATAATGGAAGTTATCCTGTTAGGAGATATATAGCTAAAACATTGCTTTATGGAAGCTTTAATTTTCAACCCTGACATTGAGGAATCACAAACAAGTCCTTGCACCTATATGATTTACACTTTGCTTGAGAGGATGAATAGGCTCCAATACAACCTAATTTGGGAAAAAAAAAACATTTGAATTATTTTTGTAGATAACATATCAGTTGTATTCGAGTGGAGACAATATTTCCCACAAATCATGTTAGATGTGACTCAATAACAAGAAACGCTTCACAATCTAAGGAATGCGGGAAAATGAGCAATGAAATAATCTTAATGATGCAAGTTTTAGTACCATTAAGGTTGACCACATTCATGCGCCAATGGGGCTGGACTGCGGTCTATCCAATTAAAATGTATAGAGAAGAATTGTTCCATTAGTTGCTTTGCTGTTCTGGAGTGTCATCCAAGTGAATATCTACTTCTCCCACATGCAAACTTCATGATTTTAAGCAAATATAGGTCCTCTTACTTAAATAGGTAACATCAAATTTGTGGTTTAGGGTGGCTAGAAATGATATCTTAAAACAAAATTTTATTTTTGAATAGTATATTATTAGCTCTAAAAGTTCACCACATTTGCTACATGAAAGCGCATAAACTTTCTCGGATCATGACTCGATGTTGAAAAAGTGTAAGTGACGCCACAAACGCAACCCGCTGGCCAGGGTATATGTATTATAAGCGATATTGCTTTCAATTAGCCAAGCGTCATGGCAGATACAGCATAACATAGTGATTTCAGAGAGTTTGAATTGAGTTTTCATGGAAGTGGTCTGATCAGGATGAAAATGAATTGATAAGAGAAGCAGTTGCTGCGACGGCATTGACGCCCACTAACCTTCGTAGACAGACCCTTTTCACCACGCTCCGACTGAAACCGAAAGAAAACAAGAAAAAAAAAAAAAAAAAACTGGTCAAATCCGCCGTGAATAAAAATTCACAATATGAATATATTGGGAGCAGTATTGGTCTGTCTACGAAGGCGAGCTACCCACTTGGCAGCTGCGTGGATGAGGCGTGTAAGTACATGTACTAGCTATCCAAACAAGTGTTGTTATCTTGTTATTGGACTTAACACCTGGCAATAAGCAGTCGTACATACACATAACAGTGGCCAGCTAACTCAACCCAGGGACCTGTTATTGACTGTTAAACCCGAACCATAGGCATGGAACTAGATGAATCCTTGTTTGTTCATGTTTTCAATCCAATAGGTTTCGATAAATTCAATGGTGAAAAGGACTAAAGTATTGTTACAATGTAATACTTTATAACAAAATCCCTGAGCGGCTTTGTCACTGAGACAACTGATTGACAATTATGTTATACTTTGTGACAGTCGTAGAACTACTAAAACCTATATTTTGCTGTGATGCAAGCTTTAAAATCAGCTATACTGACGTTTAATTTGTAAATACCGTCAAAAAAAAAAAAAAAAAGAGAAGATTAAGCAATTTTCCTGCTCGGTTTTATGAGTCTTGCCTAATTTGGCCAGTTTCATGAATCCTTCTGTTGTCCACCAATGGGGTTGCATTTCGCAGGAACAGTAGTTTGCATTTTTTATTTATTTTTTGTTTTGTTTTGCTTTTTGCCAAACCCTCCGCAACATCTTTTGACGGATCAAAGTCACTTTCCACAAAGTGTCCACTATATAGGTGAAATCGGTTCCCAGGGTCTTGCAATTTATCCCGGTAAATCTTGATGGCAATGGGGCTTTGCCTCTCGTACATATTTCAGGTCTTTGTGGGGAATATAAACAAGATGTAGAACTTGTATTGCTACAACACACTGACCCATGAGGGCGGAAACAAGGACAAAACAAAAAATATTTTCGTATGCACCCTAAATGCCGTTGATGAAGTGGGAATAAAACATGCTTGAGCCAAGTGACGCTTCACATCCACTGCTCGCCAGCATGGTTGGAGTCGTCCCTGTCAGCCAGCGTTGTTGCATTTGTGACCTCACTTACTTTGCACTCAAACTGCTGGTGTCAAAATGAACGGAAAGCCACGGTTGAAGGCGCAGTGAGGTTTTTGTTTAGTAAGAATGTGAATAAAAGTATAATGTTCACGTATATTTTTCTGAAGGGCATCGTATGGTTAGAACAACCCACGAGTGACACGTGTGTCCATTTGAAACGTGCTGAATTAAGAGCACATATAATTTTAAACAACGTTATCTTTCTTCAGCGTTTAGAGTCCCACTTATGTCAGTGAGAATAAACGAGATATAAAATAATCAAAATATTTTGCAGCCGACACAAAACACATCCGCAAATCTAATTTGTTACTCAGCTACAAAGTAGAACACGTACCATATCCTGCTTTACCTTCGCGTCCTGGTGTAATGTTAAGTTCAAATTATGTGATACCGTATGTTTTTAACCATTCTGTGCTGATGGAGTATAGGGGAAACCATATCGTTGTTACCTGCATGCTATAAAGTTTCATCTCTGTATTTATTTCTATACAGTCTATAATAGTTTTAGCTTGTGGCCGCATGTAGTGCACGCCAAAGTCGCACGTGTAGTTACAAAAGCAGTCTCCCTCAAATGTCTCTTTCCAATTTCAAAAAAAAAAAAAAATGTGCACCGAATCGACATAACGATATATCTTTGTAAACCGAATTATTCAAATAATAACATGCCCACAGTTGCAAAGAACATAAGTAGAGTCCAAGTCAACAGCTATTGTCGGTGCGCATTGGATGCATTGAGTCTGCTAAATGACTACACAATTGGTACTCATTTAGTTAGTACAGTAGACAGGTGCACATTTCATTTCAGGTATTTCACATACAGACAATGCAATGTTGTACATTGGTGTGTTTTACACGAGCCGTGACATATAAAATGAAATATTTACGTATGATTTCGTTTTTATCACAAGGAAAAAATGGAACAGCAAATGGAAGATATGTGTAGATAAGGAGGCTACGCAAAAAGAGCATCCACTCCCACTTCAAAAAAAAAAAAAGAAACAAGGTGTGTGCCTTTAAAGAAAACCATTTACCTTCCTTTGTGCTGCCTCATTAAAGTGAGATTATTGCTGCCGTCGCACAAGGAGCGTGGCCGATCATGTCTTCAATACTCATCGCAGAGCATGCGTGATGACTGGGATAGGGGCCCGTGAAGTTTGCATCCCAAAATTGGCCACAGAGGGTAGCACAAAAGTATAATGTCTAATGACCGGCAGTGTAGGATTTGACTTCACCAGAGTGGTTGAACTTTTGTTTGCCTGAAATCCATTGCGTGTATTTTAGTGAGATTTGCCATCATAAAATGGAGAGATAAAATTATTAATTTTTGGCATACTTTTTCGGGGGGGGGGGGAGGGAATGTTTAGGTGATATCGGGTGCGGAAGGGTGAAAATCCAACATGACCGCGCTCATGTCGGGCAAAGTAAAAAGTTTGGCGTTCATCATATATGTTAATGGCTTTTGTTTTGTAATCAGACTTAAACTTAATTGGTAAGGATTGGCTTCCTTAAAGTTCAAGCTTTTACCCTCACATATGTCAGGATGTGTTCTAATGACCGTCTGTGGGACATTTAATTTTGTGCTGCCACCTGAAGCAATCGTCTGTGTAGCGACATTCACCGGCAGAGAGTGGGAACCTTACATGTGCATTGCTTCTAAAAGCCCAATGCTATGTCCGTTGATTTGCGCATTCGTTACGTCGATGTTTGAGATTTATCGCACTTCTACTTTGTCTTCAGGCAAGTTTGTACATTGGAGGTATATTTTGCCGATAAATTACGCCTCTTTCCTCTCAACGTCTCAGGTAATGCATCTTGATGGAAAACCATGCATCGATAATACTCTGATGTTTCCCAAAAATAGAAAATTTGTGTGCTTTGTATGGTAGGAGGGAATAGTTTCCTACATTCTACGAAGTACCCAAATTTCACTCTGCAGAGTGGAAGAGGGATCACATCAGATCTTGGCACCGGGTGGAATTTCAGAAAACCACTGTAACAAATTTCAAGCAGTAATAACTCGTTCGAAGGAAGACACAATTTCTTTCTTTTTTTATCTTCTTGAATGTATAATAAAGGCAACAAAGCCTCATTTCTTTCTTCTTTCATAAAATCGCCTAAATGCATAGTAAAGGCCGCAAGGCACAATTTCTTTCTTCCATTCTCTACTTCTCTGTAAATATGAATAAAGCTTTAACTCTTACCAATCTGCCAGTATTTGGCAGCATGAACCGTGTGTCACTGGGCAATGGTTTACTCATGTGCACAAAAAGCAACATGCAGGATTGAATGAGCAAGGTCTCTTTTTATCAAGTTTACTGAAAGTGACCACCAGAAAGTTTGCCTGAAGATATACACATAATATTCCTGTCCAGTGTCCATGTCAGGTTGACCAAATTTTAGGTATCTTTGGGGATGTTAATTGTCCCAGTTTAAGTGCAGTTATAGTTTTTCGAAACAACATGGGTGGCAGAACCCAAGTGTCTTAATGATCATGGCCAGGATTTACCGTCACATCCCGATTTTTTTCTGTCATCCATTATGAATTTTACTGCTAACTTATTTTGTGTAACAGATTAGTTCCATTTATGCATTTTAATGTGACTATAACTGTAAACTTTTGTTGAGTGCTCCAATATTAATGTGCCATGCCGACATATAGCGATCCCCTGGAACAATAACACATCTATGTGTTTGAAGAGGCGTCATTATTGTGGAGTGACGAATATCCAAATTTTTTTGCTCTCTGTCACAACTTTTCACTCCTGTCTTGCTTTGTGTTCAAAATTTATTCCATTCAAGTCTTTTTGTTAAACTACAACGTAAAAAGGTAGGTTATAGATCCAATAATTCGTACTTGCAACCGTCGTGTTCATTTTCTGAATTTGGGACATGCTGAGAGCACATTGTATTACGCGGATTTGATTGGATGGTGCGTGTCACCTGATTAGATTTACTAACGACAAACCTTGGAAATTAGAAAATTGACGAATGTTACCTTTTTTGAGGAATATCCCAGAAATTTTTTCGTTTAAACAATTAAAGAACTTGTTACACAAAGAGACAAAACGCTGGCTTTCAAACTGTTTAAAACACCAGGGCGGTCAAAGAGAAACATAGAGGCTTTAAACGGGCGAAGTTAATTTACTGCGTAAATGCCATTATTCAAATTGCGATAAGAACAGGTGCTTGTCAGATTTTTATACGTTTGGCAGGGAAATAATCCTTTCAAACACAAAATAGAAATGGCTTGTCGTAAGTATGGAGCCTTGTCTGCAATAGAAATGTACATCCTCTCAGGTAAACAAAAAGGACGAACGGTGAGATTATAAATGTTGGCTCGCGGTGCGGAAGAATACATTCGTAAACGGTGGCATATGATGTTCAGAGTATGTTCGAGTGTACTCACAGGCGCTTGGAGCTAGCGGGCGCTCCGACGAGCGCAGTGACAGAAACCTGAGCAATGTGTATTGTATTTCTGTCTTTTTGTCCAGAACTTCTTACTAGTAGTCATTACCCTATTCTGCAGTCCGAACTCTTTACTCTCCATAAGCTAACATGTCCCTGTTTAACCTGTATAAATATGGAAGTACTATTGTCCATATTGCACACGTGCCTGTGTTTAATACAGGCTGTATTAGCCTAAATAAATTAAAGGGTCTCTAGCAGGTAACTGCTCAGGAAATGTTTC
The DNA here is from genome assembly GCA_964020975.1 of Hermodice carunculata. Classification (NCBI taxonomy): domain Eukaryota; kingdom Metazoa; phylum Annelida; class Polychaeta; order Eunicida; family Amphinomidae; genus Hermodice; species Hermodice carunculata. The sequence continues at coordinate 29,442 of CAXHWN010000623.1, forward strand.
GGTGCATATTACCCTTACACGTCTCTCTGAGTAGCAACTCCTTGTCTAAGCTAAATATTCTGCAAAGACAAACAACATAATAGTGAATAAATATGAACGTGGCAAATGATGAATAAGCTAAATACGTGAAGTTCTCCTTATAAATGCAGAGCTTCACTATGAAAGAAGAATACCTGTCAAACAAACCATAGTTATTAATTTTGCATAGGTACAGGTTCAGATAAGAACAATTTGACTTGTCCCTGAACTAGTATGTACCCTTTTCAGCTGGAAAGCTTAACCCTGTTAAACCACCTGCCAGTACACAACTGAAATAGAAACAAACTGGGGCATTATATTCAGTGCCAGTCATTCTAAAAATAAATAGTTGCAGCTAGTCCACCTGTACAAACAAAGGGAAATCTTAACAAGTACTGCAACAATGGACATCCTGCACCATAAATGTCAAACAAACTCAATAATGACACATAATCCTTACTTTGAAAGTCTACAAAACATTAAGCTCTATTTCACTGCCAAACCTGAGTTGACCCGATTTTTCTCAACACGATTTTAAGTACAATTAGGCTAACATGTAACTGCCGTAGGCCCCTGCTTGCTATCGATAGCCCCCCCCCCCCCCGGGGAGGGGGTTAAAATGACAGAAAACATGTAAGCCTAAAATGTCTGAAAGTGAACATTAAAACAGAATGATGTCAAAGACAAAGTTAAGTAGCAAAACTGACAAGTCTACAAACTTCAAAAATTATTGTACCCAGACTTTCTAATAATCTTTGGATATTAACAGCAAAATTATAAAGGGCAATTCTGAAAAGAATGTATATATGTACAAGGTATGAAGGATTGGGACCCTGCCCTGCACTTCTGAAATGTGGCCAGAAAACTTGATACCCCAAACTTGCAGCAAAATCCATCTTAATAGGTCTTCTCTCATTGTGCTTAGCTTCCTTTGTGGTGGAAGGAAACAAATGTTTGCTCAATGCACAATGTGTGAAATTGACTTTGGCGTCGATATCTGTGACAAACTCGCCATTTATCCAACTGCCTATCCTTTTCTGCCGATGTTTTGCAACACATTGCCACCTAATTGGCTGCCCTTCTTTGTGGCCTGTTCGATGCTGTCTTCTGCTGCGAGCCGTCGCCATTTTAGGGGAAGGGTGTGTGTGTGTATTGCCTTCTCCTACGGATTGTCGCGTTTTTTGTGGGTGCGTGCGTGTATTGCCGACAGAATGTCGTGCGCTTGGTCTAGGCACATGAATCTATTTTGCCTGCAAAGAATCCGATCGATGACAATTGTAGCAAATGCTTATTGGTAAGTTATCCTCCTGGATTTATTGGTAGAACACAGCAATAGCCTTTATGCATATTGGTAGTCACTTGAATCCTGATTTGACTCATAGTAGTGGCTGTAACCTCAGTCACAGTGTTCATAAAATTGAGCATTCTCAATAAAAGTATGATATAAGCCTAAGCCCGTTTCCACACTAGCAACTAATACATCTACACATCATTTCTGTATTTTGATGATAAAATATTCTAAACAAATTAAGTTTGAATGAATGAATTGGACAACTGTCGTTTAATTCCGACATAAACATCGATGCAACCGGTAATGTGTATTAAATAGACAAATACATTTCTTTTACATGCCAAATTCCGACTGCTTATGAAGGTGTTCAACTATTTTGCAGCAGAAGTAAACATATAACTACCCTCGTACCTAATCGGCATCTATAATATAGCTTTCAAATATCTATGGTGGCCTTTTTTCTCGAGTTTTGGTGCTTCGAAAAAGTGCCTCATTGATACACATGGCACGGTCACCTGTATCTGTGGTATACTGGGAAAACATGTCGTTGATGTTGGTGTTCTCAGTAGCACTGGAGAATGCAATTGGGATATAAAAAAAAGGCAAAAAAAAAAAGAAAATTGCTAATTTCGACATCTAAACATTCAGCAGGAAAGGTAGGAAGGAATAGAGAATGATGGAAAGAAAACATAATGAATAAATAAAAGAAAGACGAGTGAGACAGACCAAGAAGAAGGGAAGAAAAAAGAACGAAAAAGAAAGGAAGAAAGAAAAATAAGAAAGAATGACAAAGAGAGACAAAGAAAGCGAGGAACAAAGAGAAAGAAAGAAAGGCAGAGAGAGAAAGAAAGACAAAGAGAAAGAGATAGAGAGAAGGACTGAAGGAAAGAAAGACTGGGAGAAGTAATAAATTTAAGAAAGAAAGGAAGGTAAACCTTTCATATCACTCTTGACAGTCAGTGAGTGTCAAAATTCGAAACAAAAAGCCGCCTCAGACATTCGTAGGATATAAAAAGCTACCGACCAGTTATGAGGGTAGATATATTCTTATTTCTGCCGCAAAATATATGAACATCTTCATAACCTGTCGGAATGTGACTTGTAAAAGAAATTTAGTTGTTTGTCTAATGAAATCCTATTCTGAATAGTCCAAGTACCCGTGCTTTACAGGCCATACAAAGAGCACTTGAAAACAGCCTACAATTTTGAATGATGTGTAAGAAAGTTATGTGGTGTATCATGAACATATGCCAACACGTGGTGATTTTAAAGTGAGACCCTATAACGATTACGTAGTTTATGCGTCTTGCAGGCCCTAACGGGAAATATTTTAGTGACGTGTCACAAATTTGGGAGTTCCAAGCTGAACTAATTTTTTTAATGGTTTGGGGCAATTGGAAAAGCTACAAGCTCATTTTTAGCTACCACTTGGGTTTTGCTGTTGCTTATGGTCGCTTTGAACCCAATTGACTAATCGCGAGTCATAACCATTATTGTTGTATTTGTGTCTTTTTGCCCAGAACCACTTCCTAGTAGTAAAAAAAAATTGTAAAACATCCATAAGATCATTGCGAAAGAGTTATGTTCCTGTTGTACATCTCTATTCCAAAAACGTTTGGCCCATTTCCATGGGTTAACCAGCCATGTTTCCCCAAAAATCTACTGTAGCGGCCATGTTTGTTTACAAGTTTTTAGTGCAGTGCTAAGAATAATAGAACATAAACTATGGAAACGTCCAGGCCTGACATCATTAAACCTGCAGACCACCTGTTTTGATGGGTTAATTATCAAATACTAAAAGTGCAAATGTTTACACGTTATATGAAACAGCAAAATAAAAGCCATAATTGAACCATTTTCTTGACTCTCATGTTTGCTTATGCCATTTAGTAAGACTATATAGCATTAAGCAAATATCACAAAAGAAAAGTAGATGAAAGTCAGAATTTTGTCCGTTTAGAATGTGACAGAGAAGAAGACATAACCGTTTTAACTCGCACATAACTACCTCTATGAACTATTCTTTTTGGGAATAAGTATGAGGGTTTGGTAGAGTGGATATGTGCGTTCCCCATTTCAGCTAGGCGACAGGTGCCAAAGATTGCAGGTTCCAGTCCCACTCGTTCCAAACATAAAAAATATATATTTTCGGCATTTCCTTAATGCTAGTGGATATATATCCCCGATTCTGGAAATAAATGCGGACTCAGTACATATACTACAAAACCGTGTTGATATGGCACTCGCGCATAACTACTTCCATAGAACCATTCTTTCTAAGAATGGGAATTTGGTCAAGTGGATATGTGTGTTTGCCATTTCAGCTAAGCAACTGGTGCGAAAGGTTGCAGGCTCGAGTCCCGCTTGTTCCAATCATAAAGAAATATAAATAAAAGCAATGAACTTGGTCTACACAAACCTGTGTCATTCCAATTGCCTGTCCACCCCTGCAAGCAATATAAGCACATTAAACACAATCCAAATGAAGTTTATTTCTTGAATGATCAAATGGTGAATCCAGCATTAGAAGTAAAACCGATGGTACAGGGTCTACATAGATGACTTTTGTGTTTATGGACAACAAATTTCGGAAATTTTGCACATTTGCAAGTTTATATCCTTGATCGCCGCAACATCATTTTATTGTACAACATACGGTACTTTTTCATTATAGTACTGGCACACTGTGTCCAGGTTAAAAAGAAACAATACCTTATAGTAACCACATGACTACATCTGTACACAATGTAGAAAATCATAAGATAAGGCTGTGCTGTGCATGTGTGTTTTATCTCAAAATACCTGAATGCAGGACATAAGTATTCAAGCAAACGCCGTGTACCTTGTTACACTCTTCATCATAATCCTTCTGTCCATCTCAAACTGCTCTTTTATTGGGATTATTCAGTGCTTTCGTGAAAACCATCCTCTTGATTAAGCTAGTACTTTCATAATTTGAAACATAAATGACAAACAAAAGGTATTTTCTCTTTGCGGTAAAGGAGTTAATACATGATGCTCAAAGTACAAGCACGCTTTTTTCACTTTTAATTCCATATTTGTCACCAATTGTACCAGTTGTGGGGTGAAATGTAAAAATAGCATGAACTGCAGATCATGCCATGTTTATTATCGAATTAATTACCATACCCCGCTCCCCCACAAAGCCTTTTTGTTTGCGTGTGTGCATGTTTATTAACAAACCAATGTGAACCGGCTAGAATCGCTGGTAGATTTTGTGCTCTCATGTCTGTGTCGGTACCATGTTCACCACTTGATCAACCTCAAATGATAATGAATCTTATTTCTTTGTTGGTTTTTAACTTCATAATTTGTCACTAGAATTTCAGCGATACAGATCCAACCAAAACGGCTAATATATTGTGTTTGCACCCGATGGTGCATGCAGATGTAAATTTCCACATAAAAAGGGCCTAATGAGTCACATGTGCAGCATAGCTCTGGTATGAGGAGTAAGGTTCAGAGTAACTGCTGTATTACACACAGACTGAACAGAAATTGACATGGCTGGGGAGTGGATAACTTTTTGTTCTCATTCCAGCTGCTGGTCAGTTATTACAGATCCCCGTGACCTTCAATTACGAGATTTTTCCTGCTAATAACGATTACTTTTGAAACAAAAATAAGAACTACTGTCATTCATGCAGAATTCTCCATTTAGGATCACATGCTAGTGCTTGAGTGGCAAAATAAAGAGATGCATTCTGACTATTTTTAAAGGGTTTTTGCATTCTATTGAGATTACAAAGGCCCCGGATCGGCTGCAGGCGAACATTTGGAAATGTCTGTATTGTACATCTAACCATATTTTAAAAAGTCTATAGTGTGCTGTTAAAACCCGTCAAAGCTCCAAACTACTATTAACATAAAGGACATGCATCACAGACCAATCCACTTTGCCACTTTGACTGTTGCATCCTTGTTGATATACCTTAAATTCTATTCTATATTAGTCAGACCGAAAGTGTTATAAAAAACAAAAAACAAAACAAAACAAAACAAAACAAATCAACAAATCCCCCCCCCCCCCCGCCAAAAACCCCGCATAATCGAAGTACTCAGGACTCAGGACTCAGGATAATTTTACTGACCTACATACAAAATAGCACACAAATCGTTTTACAGATATGTATTACACGAATTTTTGGTGGTCGGGAGACCCCCATGAAGACAGTGGCATGTCTCTATTATGAGGACCAGCCTAAAAATGCAACTATAAAAATACAAATGAATGGCTTAGTACTTGTACACCGGTATTAGATTTAGTATATTAGATTTATTATCTTTTTCATGCCTTGCTTACAACTGAATGGAAGCAAACGAATTTATAACATTCTTATGTGTACAGCTTATGCAGTTGGTTCATAGGATTTTGTAGAATAGGCCAAGGTTATTGTAACGTCAGGACTGGCGTCGATAAAAGGCCCGAATTATCAGGAAGCGCATTTGATTATTTGCGGCATGGGCGCTAACAAGTGACATTTTGCCTAAAGTTGGCCTATGGGTTTCACTAACGTGCCGTCATCTGAGTCCCGTCATGTCTTTAATATGCGTTAGATCTGTAATACTCTTAGGGTGGCAATATAAACGCATTTTCTGAATTAGACTCGGGATGATATGGTTTTGGACCTGAATATTTTCACCCTGCTTCTTCAGGTGTTTGCTCACCCGACACCTGCTGAGGCGTATATAGGGCTTAGGCCAATGCCTGCATTTGGCCTCTTCCCTAGGTGTACTCTTTCCCCTACCAGTATACATTTGTTATGTCTAAAACACTTTTGCCTTTTGAATAATAGTGAAGTCAAAGTTAAGTCTGATGTTAGCCTAATGAAAGCAAATCAGAAACAACAGAAATCTATGGCAATCCTGTGAAGACAATACATTCACTGAATCTACTGATTTTTTATCAGTTTTTAACTGCAGCAAACGAGACTTTGGACTCTTTCATATATATCACTGGCAATAGGCTACTGATGTCTGTATTTCTATTCAAGTTTGTTTTGTAAATTATGCGTCGACGTACTGGTTGGAAGTCGTTTTGTTTTTGAAAGCCAAAACACCGATGGTAGTCAGAGAATGAACACATTCTGTCATCTTAATGCATCATTCTCTCTGACATCCAACCGATGATCAAATAGTAGTGAGACCATTACGTGTCAATATGCCAGTTGAAAATGAGTCTGAGTCTCAGTCTAAAGCCGTCCAACCCTTGACGCCTCTAAAAACACGATCGTCAATAAATAGAACTGCAACATTTGAGTAGCCATCAACCAATATATTATTCATTAAACATCTCATCTTAAGAGGATAAAATGTCATATTGACAACGCACAGTTAAAGACTGTCATGAAAAAAAAAATGCAGACACAAGTTTACAACAATGTTGGGGAAGCAGCACCGAAATGTGAGTGAACAAGAGCTATCCATGTCCTAAAATCTTCAGTCCTCAGACAAGCCATCTGAAAATCCCAGAGTTCAAGGGGACATACCATATTTGTAATTCTTTTCTCAAATATTCCTGTTTATATATATATATATATATATATATATATATATATATATATATGTATATATATATGGAGCCAAAGAGCCAATCTGGTGGTTCTTTGTTGTTTTGTGGAAATTGCCTGTTCTGTTTGTGGCTGTATATATATATATATATATATATATATATATATATATATATATATATATATATATATATATATATATATATATATATATACATATGTATATATATGTATATATGTATGTATATATACATATTTATATATATATATATATATATATATATATATATATATATATATATATATATATATATATATATATATATATATATATATATATATATATATATATGTATATATATATATATATATTTACCCATGCACAAGACCAGGAATACATATTTGCCTGTCCCAGGGATTTCACTCTTGTAAATATTGGGTAAGAATAATATAGAAGAGTTAGCATTGAAGATAAAGGAGGCAACGAAACAAACCTAGACATACCCCTAAACGCAAAGCGTTGACTGACGGGTCCGCTATGTTTAAATTAGCTCATGGTGACATCAAAACCGGTCACTTCAACTTGCTAGGTAAGATAGGCATATTGCTTAATTTGAGCACAATACATGGAGACATTCCGTAGAATGTGCACACCTGGACAGGTGGACATCTGCAGTGAGATGCGAATGGACAAACAACCGGAAAAATAAAGGGCCCCCATGACGTGGACACCTAATTTTTCCTATCACACCTTAAATAGAGCACAATACTTGGATGCATTCTAGTGATATCATGGTAATGAGCGCCAACAAACAACTAATCCAGCTTTCATTTGGGCAAATTAGGTCATGGAGACATCAAAGTCTGATCGGTTCATATTGTCATGTGAGATTATTATACTGCACAATGTGAGTAAAATACATAGAGCATTCTGTACATATCATGGTAACGAACCCTAACGAACGTGTAATTAGGCTGCCATCTGCTCATATAGAGTCATGCTTACATCTCATCGGATCATCCTGGCATACAATGTAATCAGACATTTTTATCTATCTTGCGATTGCGTCTTTAAATCTTGTGCAGTAAAAAAAAACACGGTACACATGATCCTGCATGGAAATAGAAGACGCCATGTTATATCCTGCCTGATACTCATTGTGGACATCAAAGGGACTGTTGTCAGTAGAAGACTAACTTTCAGCGGAAATTTCTTGAGAAACATTTAAATGTCATTTTACCGCCACCTCTGACTTTAGGAATGTATGTTTATGCAGACGAAAGATCATTGGTGTTCTGTTTGTTTTACATTTCCTTCCTAATGAAATGTTTGCTGCAGGCATGATGACTGATAGTTGGGACAAATTTACTACAGTGACATGTGTTGGCGACTGTAAAAATGTTTCTCAGCCACGTTTCTCTCAATTAATTATATCTCGGAAAGTTTCAGAAACAAAATTTCTTGTCTCCTTTTGCATTGTTAACCAGCATGGAACACAACAGTAGAATCCAAGCATATGAATATGTGAGCCGCAACTGCCTTATCCATCTATACCTTTACTTATGCCACCATATCAACTGATTAAACAATGACTACAGCGACCGGCATACTATGTGGCCGATAAATCCAATAAGGCAGCTATTCATATCCTGTATTGAACGTAAGTATTCTTACATACACAAAGGGCCTTCATGGCCATCAATTCAGATTCTATGGTTCAACGTCAAAATGGCTCCTCAAGCTGGAGACTTATTTTTATAAGGAACCTTGACTTCTTTGGCACTGCACAACATGAAGCATCATGGCTAGGAGTCTTCCAAAGGACAGGATGCTTTCCCTGCAATTACCAGTTGCTGAAGCTGTTGCTGAAGCATGGGAGAGTGCAGGTACTGGACCCTGTCAAGTAAAACTTCCTCAATATAATGCCCAGAAACATTGACGTTACAACAAGTTAAGGCATGATTACCTGTCTCATCAGTTACCAAAAGTTTCAATATAATCAAGATTCACTATTAGTGTGGTATGTATGAGAGCGTATTCTGTTGGATCAGTTTTAATGCTCCCAAATGGTTTCAGTTAAAATTGCCCTTGATCTTGTTTAAAATTTGCAATGGTCCAACAAAGATGCTCCGCTAGTTACAATCTTGTCTGGATATGTCATATATGCCCAATAGTGGAATATCCAATATATTTGCATGAAACCCCACCACAGACCGTTTACCCTCCCCCTCCCACATTCACTCTCTCATTCTGTACAATTATAAAGGAAGAAATGCGAAATGAAATGTCCTCTACTCCAGTTAATTAGATTAATTATTGATGAGAGGGTATGCCTATACAATCACTGTCAACTTAGTTACTGTATTAAAGTGTTGAGGTTGCTCTATCATGGACTGTCAGCAGACATACCAACTGTCGGTAATATTTTCAATTATTTTCGATATATGCCATTAAACTAAGAGAGTGCATGCTCTTCCTGCACTCAAAGCGATGACAATGGGAGCTTTCAAATCACATTGTAATCATATTGCTTACCTTGGTGTCATGCAGCAACAAAATATTGTCACCGCAAAGCAGTGGATAGAGCTCTTGTTGTTCCAGTCTGCACAAGGATACACATATGTTCCTCCCGATGAAGGCAACAGCTGTGCTGGATAGCTGTTTCATCTTTATATATTCCGGAAGCGTTGGTGTGTCATATGCGCAGTTTATGTAGAACAAATTCTGAAGTTTCTCAATGGCCTCTGGAAGTACAAAAAATACAACTGAAGCTTTCTTTATGGGTTATATGCAAAGCATTGTAACTCTTAGAGACCATGCGAATGGTCAACTTGGTTACAAGACATTAAAAATGGTGAGCAAACCTGAAAGTTATCACATTGCAGGTTCTACACATTTTCCAAGCATTGGTATACAGAGGTAATGAGTAAGTATATATTCCCTGCTTACTGTACACCTGTCCTTCCACTGTATAAACACATATAGGAATATATGCATTTGAAAGAAATGAAAGTTGCCATTGTATGTTCTTAGTCATGTGCTAGTGACATACTTTCAGCAAAAATACAAACGGTGAATTCACTTACAATGCACATTTTATGCAGAATGATTGGTATGTCAAAGGGCAACACAAGCGTGGTACCATGTATTTCATTCTGGAAACCCATGGGCTTGAACCTTTTAAATTAAGAGCCAGCAAAACCATGTATTCGAGCTTGAACTTTTTTCTGTGTTCCACTGGTTAGTACACTTTCTTAATTTATTCTGAATATTATAGGGTGATTGAATGATCGCCATTATTACAACCAAATTAAATCATATAAAATACTATAACACGCACCAACTTGCCTGGCAAAACTACAAAATCACACGGGTCTATGCCATACCTGGTTTTGTTTTGAAAGGTCTGATCATGCTGATTTTTGTAGATTGGTCGTAGGAGTTATTTTGCACTCTGTATGGACACATACTTTGACATAACCTTCAAGGAAATTAAGGAAATAGAAATACATTATAAGAGGTAATTCTATCAACGTCCCAATGCACACAACAGTATATAAATGCATCTAATTGTGAAACAGACATACATTCGCACACTTTTTATTTGTGATCTCAGTGTATTATTTCAAATGGACTTCTTTGTGTAGGCAGCTTTAACAATGACATCAATACTAGTTCAGAAAAAGGCCAATATTTATCAATTTCCACCCAAGCAACAAAACCAAGTTAAATGCAGCAGAAGGTAAAGATTGAAGAATTACCTAAGCATAAAAAAACATCAAGAATTTGCTGTTGGTAGTTTACCATTGTTAAATGTATGCAATGGATGACCATCATCAAATCATAGCTCAAGCAGGTGCCCTGCAGCCTTTTTATATGTATATGTATATGTATATTATGTAATGTTATATCATACTCATATTTGAAACTTAAGAGCTTGTTGACTGGCCAGTCAAAGAAACAGACTTCGCCAATTTTGTTCACAAGGTGTCATTTTTCATCAAGAACAAAAAAAAAAAAAATGGAATGGTGAAAGACGTTGGATCTGTGCAGGTCCCAAAATGAATCTTTATTGCTAGGCTGAATTTTTGTTAAGAGTAAGTAAATAAAAAAAACATGCTCATATTTACTCTATCATGTAGGGCCTAAGTCTTAAGAGAAATCTCTACTGTGTACGCTATGTAGTAACACTGCCAGAGTACAATAATTTAGGAAGCTATTCCCTTGGTTTTGATACAATTGGTGTGAGCCACCGATCCAATGAGATGTTTCATGTATATTTAAATGCACCATTAGAAGAAACAGTATCCACTCCAAAATTTCATATCTTCATAAAACATTGTGACAGATATATTCCTCCAAACTGGAGGCACATGGCCCTTTCTACTTGTGGACTTCACTACTCAACACTTGACCTGTGGCATTGATTCTTCACATCAGTCTCTCATAATCTACTAACCTAAGAATGATCTGATGCATGGTCGGCTGGGTGAGCGTTTGTGTAATGAATAGGTAGGTAAAACTTATAAATATGGATATTAAAATATTCACGTCATCATACATTACATATCCACTATATTTGGACGATGTACAAACAGATGAGGGGAATCAGTTGGTTTCTGGAAAGGAGGAAATTTACCTACTTCTCTCCACTTACAAGGACAGATCCCTTCAACTAATACTGATAGTATGACATATATACCAGCATGCAGAAGAAATGTTAGCCATAGGACCCACCATTAGATAAAGGCTTACACATTGGGGTGTAGGTTTGCTTTTTGTGGCAAATTGTTGTACCTCAGGATAGGACAGGTCCATCAAATAGAATTTGATAACATATTGGAAGAACATAAAGATATTATTAATGTTATTATTATTATGTAACCTCCATCAACATGCCATTATCTAATTGCCAGATGGGACTTGCTTTTGTGTATCTTTGGCAAAGTTGATGGTTCCCACCTCGTGAACTCTGTTCTGGGCCAGTTTTTGCAGGTTCAGCATTGTGGTGAATCTTGTGGGACTAAAGTCTTTATTTTTAAAGATAGAAACTGTGGGTCTGCCCTTGCTGATGTGATATGGTCTCTCTAGGAAGATCTGAAGAACGCTAACTGGGTAAAGTGATCGATCAGTGCTCCAATGATCGATCTGAGCAGACAAAGCCATGATGGCAAATCCACGAAATCAGTGTGGTGTCCTCATAAACAAAGGGTTAGGTTTCAAAAACATTTCTGTGTGATCTTCTGACCAATTGAGCTTAGAATGATCAGATGTATGCATTTCTCTCAGTCTGACCCAAGAGGTCAACATAATGAATACGCCTGTCTGATAAGACAGAAAATCCAACCAAAGGGTGTCCGTGTTTTTAGGTTTGAAAACCAGTGATATAGTGTAATGAGAGCTAGTGATGGATCCGATTGATGGAAAACATTGAATCTCTGTCTTTCAAGACAGCAAATATGCTCTAACTGACATTAACACTTTTCATGGCTAGGGAGGAAAAGTTTCTACACAGCTTTAGTCTTTTTTCTACAAATATCTAAACTTTGTTCAAAATGGTAAAGTAAGAAATCAAATATTTCTTGATAGAGATCATTTAGGAGTCTATTTTTGGTTACTGTTCTGCACATCACGTGATAAGCCTAGCCCACTCGGAAATGTACACCTTCCGAGAAGTGATGCAAAGTTTGGCTCAGGCTGCTGGCACCACCTTGTCAAAGAATAAAAAAAGGTACCAATTACTTTGCAACAGAAGTCAAATTTGAAGTTGAATGATGGTCAAATTATGGTAAAAATATGTTGGATTTGGGTCGTCACCATAGAGAAGGCTATGCCGCGAGCACGGGGGGGGGGGGGGATTTTGTTTCAGTTTCAGGATCTCCACTTTCCATGACTGTCTTGGCATCCAGAGGGCCTTCAAGATTTATTATGGAGTACTCCCACTATGAAAGTGTGTACAGAACAGAGCCTTCTACCCCTGTCTGCCCACCATAGCAGACGTTTTTCAGTCAGTCATGACAAAGGTGTGGACTGGATCACCCCATTTGTTAAAGTATGCAACCTGTATCTTGTATGGTCAGATTAGTATGTGTTTTTAGATAGGTTCCACTAGAAACTCTCTAGTGCAAATGGCCAGCCTCTAGTTCCAGCCAATGGAAGGGACAACACTTGTATTGAGGAGGCGAAACTCTAGCTACAGCGTTTAAAGCATGTATGGGCCTACTCATTACTGAACTGATGCATCTGGGACAATAGTTTCCTGCAGGCAGAAAGGAACCAGTGCTTATTCAGCATCATATTGCACCTTTGGTATACTACAATAGTGATTGAATGAATGCTGGATATAATTGAGTATTGCTGATGAGAACGTTTATTCCATGAGACCAGAAACACTTGTGGTATGTACCTTCATTAAAGTCTACCCAGGTGGACCTGAAACACTAGATATTTCAGAATTATTATCAAACTCTGCCATTCCCACAGACTTTGAGCTTGGATTTGAACAAAGAATAATTAACTATCATCTGCATCTTCTTGAAGTGGTTCTCTCACTGCCTGCTGATGAACTGTACTGTACATAAAGGAGTGCCTGATATCACAATCTCCTGACATGATTCTCGGTATGACTTTGGATAATTTACTAGCAGGCCTAAATCTAGATAATTCATAAAAATCAGGAACATGTCTGCTTTGAGACCTCAAATGATGGTCACAATGTTGTCCATGCGTGTTGTGCATTTCTACAGTGCACTTAATCCGGTGCCATGCTAATTATACTAGTGAACACGAGGGCCACTGGAGACAGGGCAAACCGGGGTGCTCAATGGTGAGCATAACCCATGCTCATTATTCTGGTGAACACCCAGGGTGCTAAAGCCTGACCAAACAGGAGCTTTGGAACTGATGCCTGACTCTATTCATAAAGAAACTGAGGCATTTCTGGCTGGACATGCTATCGAATCCTGAAAATACACATTCTTCAAGTCCAACGATGTCATTGCAGTGCCTGGGTGAACTGCAGCTATGGAGTAGGTGTCTTTGTCTCGAATTTTTCCTGGCAGAGAATTGTGTTGAGATGGGAGAGATCTAAAACCAGCCCCCGCCTCATCCTTGTTCTTTTAGAACCAGTAAAGATCCATTGCCATATCTACTTTTGCAAACTAATGGACAGCCTTTCTTGATCTTTTAGCTTTTCCATGGATAAATTTCCATTTGCCAGTACTACTGACACTGCCACCTCTGCCTCGGTGTTTTACTTGGAATCCTAATGTTAAAAGGTGTGCTGCATCTCTAGATGGGGTCCCTAGAATTATCTTTGGAAACCAAATGCAGTAGCTTGTGACCAAAAAACGTGCTTGGCCAATGAACAACGTGTTAGGGCGTGGCCACAGATGCTGATTCAGTGCCTACCATTGGTGACACACAGAACAGAAAAAATGTTAGCCATGATGTTGCCATGTCCAAAAAAGCCATGAACCATTGATTGTATATAGTCTTACACTTAAGCCATAATGATCGGTTGTTACTTTGAGTACTTTCCAGTTTTGTCCAATATACAAAAATATATTTATGATTCATTAAGGAGAATATAATCGCAAAAAAGCTCATATCCACCTCTCCTTTTGAAGAATTGGAGATATTGTGTAGATGAAGGGGTTCAATACAGAGTTGATGGGTACAATAGATACAACAAACCAGGCATAGATTTCTCCTGGAAGACGAACGTTTCCTCCAAATGAAGCAAATCCTGAAAAATGATCCAGACGAAGATACAAATTAACATGAAACCACTGCTCAGGATTGTGGAATCTGAATTTGGGAACCCCAGCTAGGCAGAAAATGAAGTTGTATTGTAACCAAAATGTCTTTTACGTGTTAAAAGTGTTTGCCTCATGATGTGACTACATGTCGTCCATGCAACCGTGCCTTTAGGAAATTGGCCTGGTATTATGTGGTTTGGTAGCTGTGTGTCGGGGGTGGGGGGTGGGCGTGGGGTCATGATTAATGTCCTCCATAACCTCAAGCATCAGTGATGTTTTAGAAACATTCAGAGCTTCTTTTCTGTTATAGGCAATATGATTTTTGATTTGTGCATTTAGACAAGTGGGTGAATTGCGTGATTATTGCACCACCAGTGCTTCAGAAACAGAGAAAAAAAATTTAAAATTTTGTACTGGCATTGATTGTTTCGTGGAGGCAAGCTCCCCCACTAGCATGTACAAAAAAGGTTTAGTTCATACTCCTTCATTTATTATACTACCACTAGGGGTATATTGGTTCCTGAATACTGTCCTATTAGTGACACCCCTTTCTTTTAAGTAACCTCCTGCTTCGGGTATAGCCTTCAAGCTAAGTGTACATACAAGTATTGGCTCTCGAATAAAGACAAGAACACTTAGCTTTAAAATCCAGCCGTTAACATGTATTTTGAGTGCATACTAGGCTTCTTTTGGGGGGGGGGGACATACATTACTCTCATTACCTTTAAATTTGAAAAAAAATCAGTCCTTTTTCATTCATATATTGTTGAAAGCCGCTTGTCTTGTTTGAAGGTCTTTTAATGTAAACAAATCCTTCTACTCTTTTCTTGCAGCCCATGCAAGGAAATGCAGTAATTCTAAGCTCACATAGTTTTGTTACTTGGGCTCAAACAGTTCAGTGACTATGTATTTTGCGTCACTAACGGGACATATGTGTAGGGGACTAGAATCAAGACTTCCTAACAATACAAGCTACATTAAAGTTCTGTAGCAGTTTCAGGTACACAGATAGTTATGACATCATGCATATTGAGTGAGAAATTGTATATACACTTGTAGTATTGCTGTATTTGTTACACGGTCTACTCATTAACATTGTTATAATTGTCCCATTAGTGACACAGATGTGTATCAGTGGTATTATCATATGAAAACAGAAATCAACGAAGCATTGGACACATCATTTCTCAAATTGATGTTGACTTTTGAAGTACATGGAGTGTAGTACATAGACATGAGTACTGGACATGAAGAAAATGTCTTTAAACTTCAAGGACATTATTGGTACTCTGCAAATGTATATACTGGAAACTAAGTACTAAAAGCAAATCAGTCCTTATTTGTTTTTAAGAAGTATGTTTTAATGTTTCAGGAGTTATTAAAAAGTACTTGTAAAAAACAGCTGGTGTAAATCAACTTTCAAGATCATGTCATCTTGTTAATTTATAAACTTGTCCACAACTGTGCTGGGCATGTCCACCTCAAACGGCACAGCTCCTGCAAGCAACAATCGGCCATGGAACAGGAAGAATAAGCAGAGACACAATAAGTGTGCCTGCGGTATGTGCTCCACTCGATCTTCAAAGGTGTGGGTTTTTTAAGGAAAACCATCTGGAGATGTACATGTTCATGTGCATTGCAACTACAGTTTTGCTTGACTACTCGTCTAATGAAATACAACGCTGGATCTGTGTAAAGGGCAGCATTATAATATTTTTTTGCCTTGATAGAAGCATAATATTTGCTCCCCTATTTTTATCCCATTTGCATTCTAGTATTCATAACTTATACTTTGTTTCTCCAGCCTTATGAGCGATACATGTACTTCCTTGAGCATTGAAATCATACATGTAGCAAGGATACATGGCTAAGGAGGAGAATTGCCAACACAACTGGGCTTGAATCTTCCTTGCCCTGGATCATCTGACACTTGGGGGAGACCATACTGAACTCAAATGTATGGTCAGTTAAGGACTATCTTCATATATATATATATATATATATATATATATATATATATATATATATATATATATATATATATATATATATATATATATATATATATATATATACATATATATACATATATATATATATATATATATATATATGTATATATATATATGTGTGTGTGTGTGTGTGTGTGTGTGTGTGTGTGTGTGTGTGTGTGTGTGTGTTAAAATACCTGCCGTACCACCTGAAGCAGTGGATGACCACTCCAAGGGCATCTGGCAATGTTTTGGATGATGTCTACTTATCTGTATTAGTAAGCACGTTATTCAAAAGTTCAGTGATCATTGTAATCACTTTCAAAGTACTAGGCGACCAAAATTTAACTGGAAGCGGCACTATTGTGCACAGTTTTAGAATTATGTTTTTTCAGTGTATTCGTTGGTTTGTTTGTTTTTTTCAAAATCACAAAAATTTTCTATAACTGCGCAGCCAGATGCTTCAAAATTATTGGGGGGGGGGGGGCTAGATCTGAATATATGGCATTTTATTTTTAATTTTTGTATTTTATGCCTCCCCTTAAATGGTGAGGGAGGCATCATGTTTTCAGGTTGTATGTCCATCCGTCCACTTTTGTTAGTACGATATCTTCAAATTCCTGTGCAGAAATGCATTCTTTGGCATAGAATATGTGAATAGTATTTGAGCTTACATTTACCTATTTTCATGCGACTGTGACCTCCTTATTATTGTAAGTGCCAGATGTTTAACCTCGATATCTGCAAAAAATGACTAGATGGATATGCCCTTTTGTTTGACTATAAAGAGCAGTGTGGTGCTTTATGGGAGGTATTCCAGTGGTTGCGTGCAGTCAAAGTACTCTCGTTTCATTTTGACTTCTGATTAATGGCATACTGGATTCTGTGTTGTAGGGAATGCAGCTGAAGTCTCCACTGCATTTGTTGACAAAATATTACTGCTGACATTACCTTATTTTTCACGAATTTTCATATTTTTGGGGTATTTTATGCCCTTAACTGAAGTTTCAAAATCATCATTTTGACTCCAAAGCTTATGTGTCAAAAATGATTGTTCACTGTGGTTTAAATCTAAGTGTTGTTCACCATCAGTGAAGTTAGCAAGAATTGTGCGAAGAAAATAAAGTTTATTTACAGCACATGATTTATCAGTGTTCCTTCATTGTTCATATCATATCAGGTGTGCGCTGGAATTACAACACGCTTCGACTGATCATAGTATGACATGATAATCCTATAAGGACCGGCTTGATCCTGTATAGGGGCACTCTGGGTGCATTAATGGACAACACAATTGACTAAAGACGTGCATGGATGCTAGTGTTATTCGAATTTCAAAAGGTGACATTCAATATTCGTGTGCTATTCTGTGATAGTGTCCTCTGCAATCTCTATTGACATACAATGTACATAACAAAAAGCTAAAAACTGGAACTAGAAAGAGAAAATGACATCTGCCAAATCTAGCAATCTCCTTCTTGTAATCCTCGATTTTGAAAAGCAGTATCAAATCAGCGTAGATATGTGATTCATTTAGTGTGTAGGGAATGTTCAAATAACACGGTGGCACTATCGGGACCAGAAAACAAGGGATTTTGAGTTCAAAGATACTTTAGTTTAGATTGCAAAATGAAATTATTACAGGAGCCTTTAATTGCTAATAGTTTAAGAACAACTGGCTATTTACTGATATGAGGTAATTTGTGAAGATGTACGAACTTTTTTGAATCACTATTATTAATTTTTATTTCACTGTTGTACCTGGGATACCTCACTAACGGGACAAACTGGAACCCTTTTGCTCTCTATATTTTTATTTGCACGCCAATAAAGTTGATTTTAGCTTCCGAGGTAAAGTCACCATACAATTTTCGCTGGGTGTAATGTGTACGTTTCTGACCCTTACAAAACTTTTCCATCATCATGATTTGGTCCAAAAATACGCAATTCACCAACATATCCCCATATTACGCTTGCTATACTGGATGCAGCCTTCAAGGGACAGGTCTTGTTTTACTGTACCATGTACAATATGGTAAATGGCATCTCAAAATGTGACTGTGGAAGTTTGAAATCTAGAGGCGTACAGCTTAGGCGAATGAATTTTGCATTCCAATATGTTTTTACTGTTTATAGATTTGTCATACAATAATTGGTAATATTTTGTTTTCAATATTTTGCCCACAACAGTGGTATGGTAGTTATAGGGTTTGAAAAACTGAGCAAACTTTCCGGGATAATATAATTGCAGCAGATTGATGTTTTGTTTTCTGTCCAGGCTTCTTAGGCTTCTGGTAATCAGGCTGAACAGAAAAGCATCTGAAGACAAATACACTCTAAAAACAAGCTACATCTTCTAAACGGTAATCTAATGAGTAGGAAACAAAATTGCAGCAGGATAAATGAGAAAACGGGCTTCTTGGAAAATAATGACAATAATTTGAACAGTGGCTTCTTAAAGAAATATGGCTTTGTTACAATGGAATTTTACTTGAATCATGTTTTGATATCCTGCAGAATTGACATGCGTATATGTGGACAAATGTTGTAATTTTTTATTCAAATGTACGTTATTGCTAATCCTGTTTGTTCAATGTAAAGGAGTCGTCAGCATAATATATCAGGTTTGCAGGTTTCCAAGGGCGAACATATTCAGGATTTATTGTCTTGTTGCGGGCGAAAGCATGTTTTATTATGTTTGCTGTTCTTCGGTACTATTCTGTACATTTAAATGCATATTGTCACTGTTTTCAACAGTTCCAATTTTCATAAAATAAAGTGAGCAATATATATATATATATATATATATATACATATATATATATATGTGTATATATATATGTATATATATATATATATATATATATATATATATATATATATATATATATATATATATATATATATATATATATATATATATATATATATATATATATATATGTATATATATATATATATATATATGTATATATATATATATATATATATATATATATATATATATATATATATATATATATATATATATATATATATATATGTATATATATATATATATATATATATATGTATATATATATATATATATATATATATATATATGTATATATATATATATATATATATATATATATATATATATATATATATATATATATATATATATATATATATATATATATATATATTTAAAGGTTTCCATGCTAAGTCTTTTAAATCAGCTGAATCTGTCTGTGGGTTATTGATATTTTTATTGTTATGATTTACATGGAACATTTTAATACATGTAGTACATAACATTTTTTAAACAGGAGTATATAAAATGAGTAGCCTTTTAGTGGAAGAACACAGTTTACTTCAAGCTGATGAACCTATCAGACGTGCTTTTACTAATCATAGTTTAATAACGCAGAAGCTACAGAAAACATTATCATCAAGGGTGATGCAATATTTTCACAAGATCACCTGTATTTCGCACACATATTTTGACACATAGAAACTGATGAATTTATAAGGAATAAACACGAAAACCCCATATACCTTCAATGGTGTCACAGTTGATTGATCATGTATCAAGGCAACCCAAGCAGCCACAAAGCAAGCCTCTTTGCATTGCACAATGTTTCAAGTACAGCGATGTTGAGAAAAGGTAATGTTCTGTTCTATCTGTTTAGATTATTATAATTGAGAAGCAGATCATCTGTTTAGGGCAAGAATTTCAGATTGTTGGGGTACCATGTAATTTACCTTTCCTTTTACTTGGGATACTAATGCAAAGTGTGAAAGGAACATGCTATCTGAAGAACTAAAAGCATTCAATGATAAGGGTTTATATAAGTTACGCATGTTCGAACCCTCTGGTACACCTGCACGTATGGAAATGTTGTGTGCTAGCGTACGAATCAGGAAACATTTTGCTATTGATATAAAAAGCCAGATGTATTATAAGGATGGCTAAATCACCGTTGACCTAAGCTCAGGCAAAGACAAATAAATGTATGCCTACAACCCCCAAAAAGGTGAGATAGACAACCAGTGTATAATAGCACTGCAGATAGCAAGTAATGTTTATAAATTTGCAAAGACCAACCTGTATTTTATTTGGCAGAATAAAGTATAGATTTTACACAAAAGCAAAGATGTCAACAATCATTTTATTACTTTTGATGAACAATCAAAACCTGTTTTTAATGACATGAATTACTTTCAAACGACCCTTTCCTCTCAATATAATCAGTGTATAACAAATCTGCGGACCGCTAGTCCCTGGTTTACTTAATACTTACCTAGGATACAGATTGGCATCCAGCAACAAAGGTCTGTCAGAATAATTACAAGCATTTGACGGAATACGTGCACATTTTGTGATTTCCTCTTGCCAGCAGAGGCACTAGTTTTTTGAATCGATAAACACATCCATGCATAAGATATAAGTAACGTCAAAGTGGGCAGTATTGGAATTACGGACAAACAGAAAAGGGAATATATCCAGCCTGTGTATTTCTCTGAAGTAATATGAAGAGGTAGGCAGACCGTAGAACGCCCATAATATTTCCCCATAAAGTAAGGATAATAGATAATGGGGAACATAGCTACTAAAACAGCTAGACACCACACCACAACGACCATAACAACGGCTCCTGTTTTCTGTAATTTGAAACTACTGAAAGGAAATGCTATGACATTAAATATGTTCAAAGTAATGGCCAGAAGCATAAGCAGTGATCCAACAGCTGACGTTGATGCTGCGATTCCCGCCAGGTTGCAAGTTGAGGATGAGCGCCATTTCTTGTCTTGTTCAATATAGCGTCCTCTAAAAAGAAGGTCAGCAACAGCTATTGTCAAAAGATATACACTCATTAGCATATCTGCCGCACCTAAATTTGAAATCAAGAATGAATGTACTTGATTCTGTCCTTTTGACCTGGCTCGAAAAACAATAACGAGACAATTTCCGACGAGAGACAACATTCCCATGATCCAGAGTAAAATTCTCAAGGTTTCGTTGGCCATCAGGTCAGAACAGCTTGAAAACACATCAGCCTCTGGTAGGCATTTCCTCAGCGAATGTGGTGCAACACAACAGAATGCATAATCAGAAGTGATCAATATCTTCATGTTCTTGAGCTCAGCAAATATAAATTTGTCAAAACGAATAATGTCATTGCCAGATATGTCCAACTTCTCCAACATAAATAGATTATGGAATGCCCCAGCCTCTATGGTGTGTATTTGGTCCCATTTTAAATATAGTTTCTTTAAGGATGTTAAGCCAAGAAATTGTTTCTTTATTAATGTCCCTAAACTGTGGCGAAGAAGCTGTAAATTTTCTAATGATGTAAGTCCGTTAAAAGTTCCCTCTTCGATAATTTCTAGGAATGGGTTGCCTTCAATATTTAAGGTATCAACCCGTTCTAGACCACGAAATGTTCCTTTCTGTAATTTTAGCAGCAAATTAAAACTAAGGTCTAGCTTACGCAGATTCAATGCATTGGAGAATATTCCGGGTTGCACCTTTGCTATTTTGTTATGTGACAAGTTCAATTCAAACAAGAAAGAATATGCCCATATGTGTTCCAGCTCTGTAATATTATTATAAGTAGATACTATTCTCCTGGCATCTGCACCCAATCCCATGAGCATTGCGTTATATTGTGTAAAACGATATGACTGCAGTTGAAATCAGCTCTGCTACAGGAACATTCTTTAGGACATTTTATACTACAAAGCTGTTCATCATCTCCATTTGCGCAGTGTATAACGGCATCACATACTTGCTCCAAAACAATGCAATTCCTCTTTCTTTTACATCTGTACATGCCCTCACATTTGTATTTGTCTGCAAGACATAATGTATCGAAGTGAAGGAAGGAAGGTTCGTGTTAAAGTGCCACATACATTTGTGAAATCTGTTATAATTCTAGAGCCATAATCTTGAATACTTCCATATCTATACAATCGTTTCCTGAAAGAGTAACCAAACCACAAATGGGTGATCGAAGCTACAATTCAGCAATTAACATGGAGACTGAATAATGCACAGATGTTCAAAACGTTACAATTAATGAAGACTACGGTCATATACATAGACAATTCATCTTATTGGTGTTTCCAAGGTATCGTGTGAAACTTGAGGTCAAAATAAGTACAGCGTCGTATTAGGACTCACCGCATCCATATTCATCTTGCCTCAGTGGGCAATCCCAGCTTCCATCACAGACTTTCGCGACAGGTACACAGTAACTTCCCGGGCACTTGACGTCGGACAAATAACGTTTGCTGTAACATTAGTTATTAGTTTTGTCAGTAGCAAACAAGCGACAGGATTGGAAAACTTGTAAGTGCTACCTAGGTTATATATATATATATATTAGAGCATGCATTTTGACCAAACCGGGCACCGTTCGGGTTCGGTACATGCAATTCAAACATGAAAACGTTCGACAGGGGTTAATAGCTGTTACCCTTTTGCACAGAAGCATTACTATTGTTTATGTCATTAGGCGATTAATGCAACCCATGTGACACACGTAACTGCAAAGTATCGTTTGTTGCATTGATTAAAGTGTAAACAAGAACGAAAAGTAACCTCAGAGACCTTTTTATTGAACCTTATTGCCAACATTGACAGTGATAACTGAACCCGAACGTTTAGCGACGGTAAAAGCTGAACCCGAGCCGGGCTTCAATCCTGAAACCCTGTTATCTTGGGTTCGGTTGTTCGGGTTCGGTCAGGCTCTAATATATATATATATATATATATATATGTGTGTGTGTGTGTGTGTGTGTGTGTGTGTGTGTGTGCGTTTAGAAACAAAGTAAGATGCAGAGCGGTCCAAATTATGTTCACATTATATTGTGGATAAAATGAACGAATAAGGGATCTGAAAAGTTGTATCAGCTTTGCTTTTTCAGCCAAGAGATCAACGCAGCTGTTCCCTACATCACTAAGATGTTGTTGTACCAGCGATAAAAAACAGACTGCTCCCTGATCATGCTGGTGGGGTTTTTCTGTGACGTCACGGCCAGCCTGTCCCAAAACTGCGGGAGCGCACGACTGGGGGTGCAGATGCCTTGAGACCATTTCACTGACAACCCGTACTATTACTGTCAACACTGATTACTTCACTGACGTTGAAATTGCCCTGGACGTTTGCCAGGTATGTGATATTGCATTCCATGTTACCTTATGCTATGATGTAGATGCAAAACTACTTCATTTGGTACCAGAACGGTCGACACACGGACATCCAAGAACTTTTCTGCCATTCTTCTGGGAAGATCTATATGGCTTGAACACGCTCGACGTTGCACCTTTCAGTAATTATCATAATTTATGCTGCCCGTAGTAAGGATTCTCGATCTTTGCTATGACTTGTGCCAGTGAAGTTAGATTTATTTTGTTGCAAATGAATTTGTAGGTCGGATTTAGATCTGGCTAATTTGTACACTTTTTGATCATTGTGAGAATTTGTGTCATTGATCAATTTGATGATTGAACTGCGATTTGTTTGTACTTTGCTTGCGTTTTTGCCTATGTTGATTGATTGTACTTGAATTGCTTGACGGGTTGGATTTTTTATCCAGCTAGCTTTGCATGTACACAATTGTGAGTGTATAACTTTGTGAACCATTAGATTTTCTATTACTTGTGAAGTTAGAAAACTTAATCTATTTGGAAAAGTTTCAGTCACGAGGATTTTGCAAATTTAGATTCTGTTTTGTAATTGGTTTCAAGTAGATGTGGATTGTCAGATTTTTGATTTTCCATTTTGGGAGAAAAATCCACACTGAACTTTCAGTGCACTAGGTGCATGACCTTTGGATCTTTCGTTTTTTGGATTTAGTTCCCGCCATTTTTGATCACTACATTGTTCAGTTTTTTGTTTTTTTTCTTCTCTTTGTTCTTGGAAAGCAAAAAGTAGATTTGTATTGCATTTGAACATAACCTGAATCATTGTTCCGTTTTGGTGTTTTTGGCAATTAATATTGTGAAATTGTAGTAATTTTGAACCCTTATTGCTCTGTTCAATTAAATCTTTGAACTTGGACATTTTTCACCCACAGAGCATATTTTGTTTCTGGAATTCAAAATTTGAACTTTAAAGTAGGTTCATAGAGACTGATAGGAATATACTTGTACAGAAACACTTGTGTCAGCCCCGTGTTCGAATTAATTCCCCGGTCCACAATTTGCACACTTGCACACCTTGTACTGCATACACTGTGTTGCCCTGTGTTTTTTAATGCCCTGTCCTTGAATTGATTGAAATTGTATCTTCATAGTATTGTGCATTGAAATCGATTGGATATGTGTATTTGAATTTTGTGATACATTGTATTGCTCCTATTGCATTCATGTGCATTTTTGTACCTTTGATTGAAAATCTGTTGTATTTTCAAGAGTCTTATCTTGTATGTAATTTTTGAACTTTGAAAAAATATCCCTGTTATATTTTTTTTTCTCTCTCCCTCCAGTGGCAGCCATTTTGTTCTTTGTCCAATTTCTTTTTCCCGCCAAATTGGGGTGGCAGCCAAATTGAAGTTTGATTAATTATTTCCTTTAAGTTTTGATTCCATTTGTGAAAGTTTGTAGTTTGGGATCTTCTGAATTCAAAATTTTGGGATTGATTTTGGAAGTTGGTATTCATTAGAATAGGTTGGTTTGGGTAGTTTGGAAATTTCTATCCAGTGTTTGTACTTTCCAAAGTTCTGGTGAATTTGATTCATATTTTCTGTATGTGATAGGTAAATTCCAACTTCACTTGTCAAAATACTCTGAATGATTTCTATTCCACAAGTACTTCTAATTTTGCAACATGGGTCCGGTAAACATACTTACCACAAATGCAAAGACACTTGTGACTTTGCCTGGCATTGGACAAGCAAAGGCACAAAATATCATAGCTTTACGACAAAGCTATGTTGAGAGAGGACTTGTCATGTCTTTTTTCGATTTGCGTAGCGCGCAGATTTTGACACCTGAATCCTGGGACAAACTATTGGAAAATGAATTCATCTTTTTGGAACCGGGGGTGGAGATGAGAGATGATAACGATGGTGGGGGTCAACCAGATCTTTCTGCAGAGAACGAACAGATGTTGACAGCAATTATGTCCAGTATTAGGAGTCAGATGGGAGTATTTGAGCAGAAAATCACTGCTGCTGTGGAGAAAAGGCTGAATACATTTGAACAACATATTCAAAGTACTACCATGGTGAGTGTGCGTACTTCACAGGCGGTAGCGAGTATAGCAGATAATATATATAGCTTACCTGCTCCATCAGTTTCAAGAATTCCACCTCCAGTCTATACATCTCCTCCTTTTAACACAACGACAACAGCCAATCTTTCTAGGGGTTCAGTCACAACGCCATTGGGATGCAGTACACCCATTGTTTCTCAGCAAACAGGTGGTCTCTCAGTAGCTGCATCACAATTACCTGATGCATTGTTGCCTACTAGTCTGCCTCCGCAGTTACCTGTCACCAATGTACAGGTGCCTCCCGGTTTTCAGGTACCAGTTCATCAGCCTCCACCTGGTTTTCCAGTGACACAACCGCGACAACCTCTGCCAACGCTACCGTTGCCAGTTAACCCTGGTGCGCAGCCCTTTTTTGGTCCACCTGCACATCAGTATGATGTTCCACCTAGGCGTCAGAATGTTAGGGAGCCACCACCACAGAAGATGGCCATTTACAGTGGCACCCAGGACTGGCGTGCTTTTTACATGCAGTTTGAGAGGCAGGCGAATAGGTATAACTGGGCGCCATTTGAGAGGTTAGACAGACTCACGGATAGTCTGAGGGACAAAGCTCTCAATTTTTATGGCAGTCTGGACAGGATTACCAGGGAAGATTATAATCTTTTCGTTTTGAAATTGGACCAACGGTTTGGTTGTACGGGTCCACCATCTGCTGTACGCCGGAAGTTGTCCAATTTGAAGCAGAAACCTGATGAAAAGTTGGAGGAGTTCGCACAGAGAACGCAAAAACTGGCTCAAGATGGTTTTCCACATGCATTGGGTGAGGCTGCAATGATTATACAGACCATGGCTATGGAAGCATTCCTTAGGGGGTGTGTTCATCAACAGGCCGCTGTACAAGTCTTGCATAGGGAGCCAAGAGATCTGACAGAAGCTCTTCACCTGATGAAAATTCATGATCAGAATTATGAAACTGTTTTTGGCACCCCAAAGAGATCTGTAAAAAAAGTTTCATTTGAGGGGTCTGATGAGGAAGAGGAGTATGATGTGCGAGCTACCAAATTTAAACAGCAAGCAACAGACAAGGGGAAATCTGTTGAGGAGAGGGTGGCATGTATAATTGAGAAGCCACTTTCGACTGCCATAAAGACGGGGATTGAGGAAGGAATGAAGGGTCTTGCCTCAGTTCTCAAGGCTATTATGGAGGCACAGAGGAGTCCCATCATCAGCCGGAAAGGGATTTTCCCTCCTTCAACGCCACCTCGAGGAGAAAGGGGACATTGCTTCAAGTGCGGAGACTCTTCGCATTTTGCTAAAGAGTGCCCACAAAGGTCCCCAAAGACGAGTCCGGAAAAAAACAAGTAGGGGTTGTAGTCACAGGCCAACAAGCAACCCATGTAAATTTTACTGGCCTACAGGACAATGTACATACTGTAAATAGTGGTAATAATTCACTTGAGTCAGTTGATACAACTGGGGTAGGCTCTGATAGCTTATCCGGCTCTGTGAATTTGTTTTCTGTAAATAGTGGTAATAATTCACTTGAGTCAGTTGATACAACTGGGGTAGGCTCTGATAGCTTATCCGGCTCTGTGAATTTGTTTTCTGTAAATAGTGGTAATAATTCACTTGAGTCAGTTGATACAACTGGGGTAGGCTCTGATAGCTTATCCGGCTCTGTGAATTTGTTTTCTGTAAATAGTGGTAATAATTCACTTGAGTCAGTTGATACAACTGGGGTAGGCTCTGATAGCTTATCCGGCTCTGTGAATTTGTTTTCTGTAAATAGTGGTGTAACAAATACATTGACTCAGACAAGTGAATGCACACTTAGGGAAGTTGCTTTCAGCCAAGACAAGGGATATAACCTCATAGTTCCTGTGGAGATAGAGTTTCTTCCTGTCAATGCTATCATTGATACAGCGGCTCAAGTGACTGTAGTTAGTGTGGACTTAGCAAAACAAGTAGGTTTGCAGCTGACAGGTGCAGAGCAGGTATCATTTGAGGGGAGTTGGACAAGATAGCAAGTTGAAGGCTAAATTCATTAGGGATGTTAGGTTATCCATTGGAAATAAGATTCACAAATGGGACATATATGTGGCCCCAATAACAGATCAAGTCATTCTTGGTTTGGATTTCTTGCTTGCCAATCATTGTCAAGTTGATCTTAAAAAACAAGTAATAATGATTGGTAGTTTAACTGTGCCTGCTTCTTTATGTAGGAGTGGAGATATGTACCATACGGTAAATCGTGTCTCTTTGCAGCACAGATTTGTGGTTCCACCAAAAAGCAAGGTCAAAGCCATGGTGAAAATTGATGGCTGGACACAGGAACAGGCCTACATAATTAACCCAGTTACCATCAAAGATGGTTTATTGGCTCCCACTGTATTAGTATCTGGTCACCAGGGGGCATTTGTGTTGCTCATCAATGCAACTGACAATTTTATCACTCTGAAGCCAGGCTTATTGATAGGCTGTGCTATGCAGGTGGATGCCATTTTGAATTCAGAGGCTCAGCGTTCGGTAGATGATATGGATACTGTTACCTCTGCTCTTAGTGAGTCTGTAGATTCAAAGTGTTCGTTTCCGGTGATGGATACTTTGGGTTCTCATTCTTACATTTCCAATGGGGTCTTGGCTGCTGAGTGTTCGTCAACTTTGATGGATACTAACAAGTCAGTTAAGACTGTCAAGTGTGATTCAACTTTAGATCAGGAATTGACTAGGGATCTTGAATGTAGGAGGTCGCGGACGGAGCTGCCTGAGTTTCTACAATCACTTTTCGAGAGGTCTTGTGTAAACTGTACTGAAGAGGAAGTTAGTCAACTTAAGTGTTTATTGTGTGAGTACAGTGATATCTTTTCTCAGCATGATTTGGATGTTGGCTGCTTTTCAGCAGTTATTCACAAGATTGACACTCGGGATGCAAAGCCGGTAAGACAGCGTATGCGTCGCACCCCAATAGGTTTCCAAGGCGAGGAAGAAAAACATCTTCAAGCCACGCTGGATGCAAACGTTATCCAACCATCAACATCAGAGTGGGCTGCAGCACCCGTTTTGGTGCGTAAGAAGGATGGTGGAGTTAGGTGGTGTGTTGATTATCGGGACTTGAACAAGGTGACGGTCAAAGATGCTTACCCCTTACCTCTTATCGAGGAATGTTTAGACACTCTGGGGGGTAATACCTTCTATTCGAGACTTGATATGGCTTCATCATATTGGCAGGTCCCTATAGAACCTAGCGATCGTAATAAAACCGTGTTCATCACGAGACACGGTCTATCCGAGTACCTACGCATGCCGTTCGGATTATGCAACGCACCCGCGACCTTCATGCGTGCCATGAATTTAGTGCTGAACGGTCTTACTTGGTCCGAAACCTTGGCTTTTCTCGATGATGTGCTGATTCTGGGAAAGGGATTTCAAGATCATCTCCAGAACCTTCGAACAGTGTTCCAGCGGTTTCGTCAACACCATCTGAAATTGAAACCTAAAAAATGTTCATTGTTCCAGAAAGAGATAAAGTTCTTGGGGAAAATCGTTTCTGACAAAGGAATTGCCGTAGATCCAGACAAGGTTAAAGCTGTCAAGGAGTGGCCGGTTCCATCTAACACAAAAGAAGTCGAATCCTTCCTGGGATTTGTAAATTATCACAGAGAACATATCCAACAATTTGCAGAAATGGCATCGTGTTTATATGAATTGACTGGTCCCAAGAGTAAATTCGCATGGGAAAAGGAATATCGGGATGCTTTCTGTAGATTAAGATCAGCCCTGGTTGATGCCCCTGTGCTGGGCTTCCCACAGAATGAGGGAATGTTTGTTCTCGACTGTGATGCTTCGGCAATCTCCATTGAAGCTGAGCTTTCACAGTGCCAGAATGGAAGATTAACGGTAATTGCGTATGGGAGCTTGTCATTATCTCCTGCACAACGGAAGTATTGCACGACAAGAAAAGAGCTGTTGGCAGTAGTAAAGTTTACACGTCAATACAGGCACTATCTTCTGGGTCGGAAATTTGTGGTTAGAACTGATCACTCAAGTCTGGCTTGGTTGATGTGTTTCAAGTGTATTGAAGGTCAATTAGCTCGCTGGCTTGAAGAATTGAGCCAGTACGACATGGATATTGTGCACCGTGCAAGGAGGAAACATCAAAACGCGGATGGTCTCTCCAGAATTCCTGACAAAGAACAGTATTGCGAATTCTACACAGCTGGCAGTGAGCCAAAACAACTTCCATGTGGTGGCTGCAGATACTGTGTACGTGCTCACAACCAATGGACAAGATTTGAGGAGGAAGTGGACGATGTAGTTCCCTTGGCCATCAGGAGTGTTAATCTGACAAACGCTTCCCAATCAGGTTCTGTGAGCGAGTCTTTCTCTGACTGGTTTGGCGGTTACACATATCGGGAACTGCGTGACCATCAGTTGAAGGACAGTAGTATTGGTCCTGTGATTACGTGGCTGGAGACAAACACCAACCCTGCTGCTGGCGAGATTCAGTTGCAGTGTCCATCAGTGAAACATTTGTGGATGTGTTAATCTCAGCTGCAGTTGGAAAACGGTGTACTCTACTACATAAGAGAGGATGTAATCCCAAGGATATGCTTTGTAGTTCTACAAGTGCTGCAAGAAGAAGTGCTTAGGTTGTGCCATGATGTTTGGTTCTCTGGACATTTGGGGCAAACTAAAACCTTGCAACTTCTGCGAAGAAGTTTCTTCTGGCATCAAATGACTCAAGACAGTAAGATCTATGTGGAATCATGTGTTGCTTGTAGCAAGTGTAAAAAACCAAAAACATGGCCTAAAGCAGGTTTGGGTAAGTACCATGCTGGGGCTCCAATGGAACGGCTACACATAGATATTTTGGGTCCTTTCCCTAAAAGCATTGATGGGAATAATTATGTTCTGATGTTAGTAGATCAGTTCACTAAATGGCTTGAGTGCTATCCACTACCAGACCAAACTGCGGAAACTATTGTTCGGAAAATCGTGGACGAGTTAATGCAAGGTTTGGCTGTCCTTTGCAGATCCATAGTGATCAAGGTAGGAATGTGGATGGTAACCTTATTCACGCTATTTGTGATCTGTTGGAAATCACCAAAACCAGGACTACCCCATATCGGCCAAGAAGTAACGGACAGGTTGAGCGATACAACAGGTTGTTGGTACAAATGATACGTTGTTGCATACAAGGTGCAAATCGCAACTGGGATCAGCACATCCAACATCTTGCTGCAGCTATTAGAGCAATGCCCAATCGTAACACTGGGTTTTCTGCTAATCTCCTGATGTTGGGGCGTGAAGTCTTCTCACCAAGAGACCTGACTTTTAGGTTATTCCCAGAGTCCTCCTGTGAACCACCTGCTTATGTAAGACAGCTCCAGGATGTACTCTCCAATGTACATGACATTGCTAGGCAACATCTTCGTGTGTCTCAAGCCAGGCAAAAGCGTACATAAGACTTGAAACTCTCGGAGAGAACGTTTGAAGTAGGTGATCTTGTATACAAACTGGAGTCTGCTAGTAAGCCAGGTCAATCAAGGAAGTTGAATAAGGTGTGGAGTGGCCCATTCATAATTACTGAAGTCCTCTCGAGTGCCTTGTATAAGATCAAGGGACGTCGGAAGGAAGGTGTAACCCATCACGATCGATTAAAACCTTGCAAAGATCGTTTCATTCCTCTATGGATGCGCAGAATGAGGCACGAATTACTCGACCTGGATGAAACCATACCTTATGATCAGGCTGAACAGGATGAGTCTCTATTGGCTGATGTATTTAGGGATTTGTTCTCTGAGGATGCAGCTGATAAGATTCGTGAGCAGGCTTATGATGGAGGTAATGACAATCAGAGTGCATCGGCTGATACATCTCTAGGGGGAAGTTCTCTGGATCAGATAGGCAATATAGACTTCCCTGTAACCACGAGCACTCAGAATTCTCATCAGACTGATTCTCTGTCCCCTCAGCGGTCAACGACTCGTAGAGGGAGAACAGTGGTTCTGCCAAAACATTTGGCAGATTATCACACAGGTTAATCTGAATCTGTGTACTTCTGGATTTATTTTTCTTGGTTGGATCTAATCTGATCATTTCCAGAAGCATTTTGAATTGTAATTTTAAATAAATACACTGGTCGGAACCCACTGACTGTCGTTGGATTTTATGCTGAATTCACATCAATGTAGAATTACATTTTCCTATGTATGTATTCATGTATATTTCTCTATGACAGATGCTGATGTTCTGAGGACCATTTTGATGTGTATATATGTATATAATTGCACTACAATTTAGTTGACAGAATACTGTTTATATTTAGATGGATTCCAAGTTGTCTCCTGACGATTGGCTGGAGGAGTGGGCTGTTCTCGATGTGTGGGGAGATCCTGATGTGTTAGACCCTGATATTAATGAGGAATCCAGTATTGGTGAGAGCAGTCAGGCAATTGTGTGTTCCAATAACACCAGCGATAAAGGCAACATTCAAATTATTATTAAATCTGATGGGCCAGCTGTAGATGGCGAAGTTTATCGTGGAAAACAAAGTCTTTTTCAGGCAGCCAAGTCCAATCTAAAGAGGAGTGTCCAGGAGGTGGAAGGTAAACTTCAGGTTGAAGTTCAACAGAAATCGAAGAGGAGACGGCTACATCCTTGTCCGGTTTGTTGTCAAGGATCATCTCATGTTAAACGTCATGTGCTGTGCAGCCATTTGCCATTTTATGTTTCCCCTCAGACTGCCTGCTGGAGTTGTAATTATCAAGCGGCCCAGGTGACTGGTATTCTGGAGCACCATAAACAACATGCTGAGGGTAAGAATGCCAGTTTCTCTGAGGAGCATCTTGGGAAGTGGTCCTCACTAATGGCTGGTCTGCTGGCCACAATCATGCAGAAGTTAGGTTTAGCTTCCATACAAGACCTCCTTCAAACTGTGCTTGACAACAAACTGCATGCTGAGGACTATGCTGTGACGGAAGTGGAGGAGATGCTCTTCCTTGATTTTGGGCACAGAGTACTGGGGGGTGTGGTTCCCGCCAGGATCACGGTGGCTCTACCAAACTGCATTCCTGCCCTACTACACTGGAGGGTGCTGGCGTCCATTGTCAGCACTTTGTCCAGCGAAGATGCAGAGGAGATCAGGAATACGGAGCTGTATGCCCATAGTCTAAAGATAGAAGAGGAAAAGGATGTGAGACGGGTGGTAAGAGCTTCTAATAACCAGTATAGGGTGATTGATGCCCACTGCTATGTTGGGGAGATGTTCTTCAGGCTGCAGGTAAGGGGGTTGGCCCAAGTGCTGGCTTACCAGCTTGTTTCCATTGAAGATTTTACTCTGGAATTCATGGTGTCCAATCAGGTGTTCGAGAATATGTGGAAGACTCCTGAGAAGATACAAGAGCTGGGGGCTGATCCACGGATTTATTTTTGTATTGGGATGCACCCTAGATTTTTGGGACAGCATGACAGGGGAGAGATCTTGGAGACCATCAAGAGGCTGGAGGGTCTGCTGGCTATGCCAAAGGTGGTTGGTTTTGGAGACGTTGGGCTCGACTTTACCGTGACGGGGCTAACGGAGGAGACAATCATCAAACAGCAATGGGCTCTCGAGCGATGTCTGCCACTCGCCACTAAGTTTAGAGTACCGGTTGTGATACACAGCCGAGATACCGGCGTTGAGGAACAAGATGCTGCAAGGAGGTGCCTGCAGATCATGAAGAGGACCTTGCCTCCCAGCCAAGCAGTACACATGCATTGCTTCTCAGGGGACATGGATCTGTATGAGGAAATTCTAACTGCTTTCCCGAACAGTATTTTTGGGGTTACAGCCAGGGGCGTCCTCAATAATGACAAAGTGATCCGGCAAATTCCCCTCCAAAGACTGGTACTGGAGACAGATGCGCCTTATGAAGTGCCAGAAGTTTTCAAGCATAGGGCCAGATATTCCAATCCAGGAATGTTATTGGAAGCAGCAAAGGCGGTGGCGATTGTGAAGAATGTTCCTCTGTCATTCGTATGCAACATGACAAGAGGGGTTGCAAAGAGCTTTTATAAGCTGTAAATTAGGCTATTTTCCCCTGTACTGGTCAAGTGTCATTGGGTCGGATGTGTTCTGACTCTTTGGTAACTTGTGCTTACCAGGCAAAGTGTCACTGGGTCGGATGTGTTCTGACTCTTTGGTAACTTGTGCTTACCTGGCAAAGTGTCACTGGGTCGGATTTGTTCTGACTCTTTGGTAACTTGTGCCTAGCTGGCAAAGTATCACTGGGTTGGATTTGTTCTGATTCTTTGATTACTTTGATATTTGTATTTATTTGGACATCTAATTTTTGCTATAGGTCGGATTAAATCTGACTGATAATTTTTCTGGCTCGAAATTACCATGGTATGTGTCGGATATCATCTGACTGGAATTGTGTTATAATGTGTACTTGTCATATTTTCTCATATTCTCTATATTTACTGGGAATTGGTTTAACACATGCTGTGTAACATTTTTATTTTCACAGATTGATCATTGACAGAGAATGCTGGAAATGGTTGTGTGTGACGGGTTGCAGAAAAGTGCATGTGTCCATATGAAATGCTGTGGCTTTGGTATTTTTGTAGATGTGCTATTAACACTTTTTATTAGATGTGTTCATAACCAAACATGTGCACAAGAATGAAATGTGCATGTCATGGGACATATGCTAACTCTTACCTTCTTTTTTGCCACCTTTATTTAAGGTCTGCATCAGGTTGCAACACTAAATGCCTTCAAACTCTGGGTGAACTTATTTGGGTAACTTTTTGGCGGCATTCTATTTCAAAATTCTAAAACAGTGACATCTTTTTGAAAACGATGGGGAATGTTGTACCAGCGATAAAAAACAGACTGCTCCCTGATCATGCTGGTGGGTTTTTTCTGTGACGTCACGGCCAGCCTGTCCCAAAACTGCGGGAGCGCACGACTGGGGGTGCAGATGCCTTGAGACCACTTCACTGACAACCCGTACTATTACTGTCAACACTGATTACTTCACTGACGTTGAATTTGCCCTGGACGTTTGCCAGGTATGTGATATTGCATTCCATGTTACCTTATGCTATGATGTAGATGCAAAACTACTTCAATGTTGTTGAGTTTAATAAAATTCACAGTACAGCACAGTGTTTTTAAGAGAATTACGGCCAGAACGTTTGATCCCATTAAACGCGATTTTGGTCAATTTTTCATTCAAACAGGTAGGTCAAATGTCTGTAACTGATTACAATTTGTATTTCTTACGAGGCCAGGATCTAATCTGGAGGCCTGATTGTAAAGTGACTGACGTACCATTTTAATATGCAATAATGCGGACGCACATTAGGTGGTTTTATATATATATATATATATATATATATATATATATATATATATATATATATATATATATATATATATATATATATATATATATATATATATATATATTGGGATTGTGATATTGTGCACATTGACAGCTATAACTTTATTAGAGGAGACAATGATGCAGTCAAGAAAAACAAGAAGTTGTGATGTACATAGAATAAGGCATATTATTCAGCGAGAGTACAGGTATTAGACTAAACTGACATTAGGAATAAGGTAAATACGAATAAAGATACCAAACAGAAAACCTTTCCTCATTAGCGCCTCGTATAAACACCCTAAAAATACTGTTCAGTTCTCTCATTTTGACTCATGTGTAATGGTTGTATGATGAGAAACAAGAATGCATGCTTGATTACACCACTGCAATGTTGCAAGAAAAACTATGTCAAGTGCCTTTTCTAGCCACATGGCAGTGGTGTAACCAGTCATGCACTCGAGTTTCTCATCATAAATCTGCTTCGTCTTATAGGATCCACCTACTAGTGAATAAATTAACATATATTTTCTTCTTCAAGGTATATGGCAAAATTTATGTATTGGTCCATAAATTACAAGTGCAGTGAACGTAACGTCAGATAGTGGTGCCATATATGGACTGGCCTGAATCAGGCATGACACTTTTGCATGAGCCTATACCATATATGACGTGGCCTGAGTCTGGGATCACTCTTTCGCACATGTCATTCAGACAGAACTCTTCCCACTGGAGTACAATTTGGCTATCGTCAAAAGTGATACCGTGAGTTTGGATGGTATTAGAAAAAAAAGGACGAAGAAAAAGAAGCAAAAAAGGATGCTGTAGGTCCACGTGTAGAATTCAACAACCTACAGGATGCCCTGGACTTCATACTCGGCCAGGCAATGGACATGTTTGAAGAAAATAATGTTTGGCCTAAGCTTGAACATGCCGAATTGCCGTCCACTCTGGCCCCGGGGTCAAATGACCCTGCTGCTGTTAGTGTTACACAAGCAGATCCTGAAATAAGCTTTCAGTTTTAAAATATCTAGTTAAATTTCACTAAAATTGCATTTTGTAATGTTTTGACCTGTGCGTGAACCAACCAAGGATGTACAACACTCAAGGAAATCTCCCTGCCCCATTCTCCAAATGCAATGGCCCGCCGCACGTCTAGCCTCCATCATGTCCCATTTCTCTAACACCATGCTCCAGTTTTAATACACCATGGCCTAGTTCTATTACACCACGATGTGTTGGCCACGACCCTTGAATTGCGTGGTGTATAGGCGAATGCCAGGGTTGAAAGATGAATAGAATAATGTGTCACTTATGAGACAATCATATTTATCAAAGTGGTTTAAATGTTATTATTACGTTTACTTCATGTGGTATTTTTTTATGTGGTTTTAAGGTCAACATTCTTCAACAGAAAACACGTGGCTCCCCTACACAGAATAAAATTCCCCTAAGTTGATTACGGCATTGAGTAAAACAGGCACCAACCAACAAGAATGACAAACATTTCTGAAATTACTCACAGACTTATCTTTTCTTTCAACAGAGACAGAAACGTTTGGGTCATGTGACGGTATTGTCTATAGCGGATCCATTACTGCTCCATGATGGAGACCTTGCCCTTGAAAGCGAGCAAGCTTTCACTTTTCCCTGGTTCTCACTGCCATTTTAGCCCCGACTAAAATGCTGTTGCTCTTAATGCTTGCGTAACATTATACAGTATTTTCTTTTTAAGGAAAAACTGTTCAAATTGCTTCCGTTCAATAGTTGTATTCGGCGCTATTAGGATTTTACCATGTGTTGCGATAATTTTCTCTTTCATTAATATATCTTTGACTCAGTTTTGTGGCAAGCCATTCTCTCCACTGCAATAGCCATCTCATGAGCGATAATAGGTATATAATCATACCGATATGTATGGACATAATAATTCACCTACTAATTTTTGTTATGGTGCTGCATTAAGGTAGCGGAGGGGATTGAGCCACGCGCAGCGGTCCCGCGACTTTGACGTTGCATAGATGAACTATGGTTCACATTTCACCAGCAAAACCATACATTTTATTCATTGTTCAGACATCTAAATTTGTTAGAAAGAAGTTTTATATCGATACGATAATTTTCAAGGGTTTTATACGCCCGTTTACAAGAGGGTATCAGATTTGACATTTTCTCAGCATTTCTTTAAAAATAATCGATGCAAAAGTGTATTACCTATGTAAAATTAAAGTATAGACCAACATGCAGGAACAGTATTTTTTGTTTAGAAATAAAATACATAATAACAGAATTATCGAATTCTTTGATCATCATTTTAAACAACAACAATTACTTCATTTTGTGAGCTACAAGAGTCTCTGAAGGGGACTTCCGACGGGCGGAAAAATAAGGTTCCCGGATAATATATTTATCTTTTAAAAGATGATTATTCGAAGCAGATCGATCAATTAGCTTTTTATTGACGCTGTCCACAAAATTGATTCATAAGCAGAAAAATTTCATTCCGAGAAATCGGTGTTGAAAGATTTGAGGCCTTTTTTTCGCAAATTCCAAATTCGGCCTGTTTTGGTCTCAGTACTTCGAGGAAAGGTCAAGCAACATCTTTGATGTGCAGTTTCCAACATACAATGATGTTTATTGGCTTAAAAAAAGTTATTTACCCGAATGACATCAAATGCAGCCACACTCGAAAGCTTGTCAGTCAGGTTTCCATGTGAATGGGACAGCTTCAAAGGGGTATTCGAAAGTGGATTAGCCACGTGACCCGAAGGTGTCATCACGTTAACTCTAGCAACATTGTTTGCATATGGCGCCGCTTGAACAAACGGGTTGTAATTTCACAGCTTGCTCTACTCAGAAGGCTGCCCGGTAGGCAGGAGTTGCTCACTCACTTCTCATCACCTTCGATCAAAGAACAACATGGCTTTATTAACGGCATGGATGGGACATTCGCCATTCAGTGTTTTGGACTACTTGCGACCTTACCGAAAAGAAAGTTGCAAAAATCGACATGCCACTATCACAAAAGAAAAGGAAGCAGATGGATGACGGAGAGAGGTCTATGTCGATCTGAATGTAGCTTATAAATGCTAGATAGGCGGTCAACATGGATGATCGTGACGTAACATTTATGACAATAGTCCTGTTCCTGACAAACAAACACTCCCAGGATAAATTATACTTCAAAGAAGAAACAAAACAAAAAACCAAAGCGAACGTTTTATACGTGTTGAGAATCCATTAGTTTCAACGTTGTATTGGTGATGAAACTGTATTGCTAGATTGAATAACCCAATCCATTGATTTGCTGAAGTAGTCTTTGATCAGACCCTGGCGGTTACATAGATCAATACAATGCGCCAGACTAGGCTCAGATGCAAGGTG
>CAXHWN010000624.1:0-13000 GCA_964020975.1 Hermodice carunculata
TTGACACATTTATAGCAAAAAATCGCAAAAGGTGAAGAGAAAAGTTGTGGAAAATTTTGCATAGAACATTAAAACAAAAAAAATAAATAAGCCCAAAAATGTAATAAAAGCAATAGTTTATTCCATTTTTATATAACAGGCAAAAATCTGTACATAAAATAATTAAAAACGAAGCTCATTAAGTAGATAATTTGAAAAATATAGATCACCCACGGATTTTAAGTGTTAAAGAAATTTTGTCCATTTGAAATTTTAGCCCATAAACTCATTGTTAGCGGCCATTTTGGATTGCAGAATCGAAAGCGAGGCTCTGATTTCAAATAGATGAAATTTTACTGAGATGAAACATATTCACGTGAACTTTTGTTTTCAAAATCATCTGCTTTTAGTTGCAACCAATGGTGGACATATTTTAATGAGGTAATTCGAAACTTTTTGATTTTTATGAAAAATTCTTTTTCTGCCCAGAATGTTCTAGGCTATGTATTTTTGCTTATATACCAAATTTTGTTTTCATGATAATGCTAAGACTTTATTGTTTACAAATGAAATAGCTATTTTGAGTATCTGTATCCATATCTGGGTAATAACTAGCATATAAGGTCAAGTTTTATATATCTCTAGCACACTTGCTATCTGCCACGTTCTATGAAGATTTGCCTCAAACTTCAGAAGATGATGCCGAATGTATTCTTAAGTAAACAAAAATCGGTCATTTGGCCCTTTGGTGCAAATAAATATTTCATGGACTTTACGAGTGTCTAATGCAAATATAATAGTAATAACAATAATAATAACAATAACAATAATAATAATAATAATAATAATAATAATAATAATAATAATAATAATGATAATAATAAAAATAATGATAATGATCATGATGATAATCATGATGATACTACTACTACTACTACTAATAATAATAATAGTAATAATAATAACAATAATAATAATAATAATAATAATAATAATAATAATAATAATAATAATAATAATAATTATAATAATAATAATAATAACTAGAACAGGCTGATTTTCCAACAGAAAATCAAATGTCTCCCTGTGCGCCCTTGCTATTGTCACCCTTATTTTAATACCGAATCCATTGATCTACACATATGGTGAAGGTACACTCTTTATTGACATTTCAAAACGTTGATTTTGACGAAATGCCCACGTGACCTTGAAACATAGGTCAAGGTCATACATTTGCAGTTACAAGCAAGGTTTTACAAAATGCTTACAGAAAAACATAATCACGCAAAATGTCAACCTCTTTAAGACAAATCTTTCTCTCGTGCATCTGTAATGATTTTTAAAAAGTGGCCATGTGACCTTGAAAATAAGTCGAGGTCACCCATCTACAATCCCAACCTAGTTTGTATTATGGAACATAAACAAGCAAAATTCCAACCTCCTACGTCAAATCCTTGCAGTGTTGTTGCATACGTGTCAATTAAAGATGACATGCCCACGTAACCTTGAAAAATATGTCAAGGTCACCCATCTGCAATCCCAAGCAAGATCCTATATAGGAACATCTTCGCATAAAATTTCAACTTCCCAAGTCAAATCTTCCTTCAGTTATCACGTCCACATTGGTTTTAGACGAAATGCCCATGTGACCTTGAAATAGGGGAGGGTCATATATCTGCAGTTACAAGCAAGGTCTTACAAAAGTCTACATAGAATCATAATCACACAAAATGTAAATCTCTTTAGGTCAAATCTTTCACGAGTGCATCTGCAATGATTTTTAAAAAGTGCCCACGTGACCTTGAAAATTGTATTCGACATGCCCATGTGACCTTGAAAAATAGTTCCAGGCTACCCATCTGCAATCCCAAGCAAGATGTATATAGGATTATCTTCACAAACAAATTTAACTTCCGAAGTCAAATCTTTCTCGAGTAATTGCTTCCGCAAGGTACACAGCAATGTGTTAAAGAAGAAGAAGAAGAAGAAGAAGAAGAAGAAGAAGAAGAAGAAGAAGAAGAAGAAACGGACGCAAAAACATATGTCCTCCTGTTCTAGGGGAGACATAATGATGATGATGATGATGATGATGATGATGATGATGATGATGATGATGATGATGATGATGATGATGATGATGATGATGATGATGATGATGATGATGATGATGATGATGATGATGATGATGATGATGATGATGATGATGATGATGATGATGATAAAACACTTACATTTACACAAAAAGCTCTGTTCTAGTACTTTGGATGGGAAAGTGATGCCTGGAGAAAGATTCAGTATAATCGCTAATAATGACGCAGGCAATTGCTGACAAATATTTGTCATGAGGACGCCTTTTATTCGATTCATAGTGTCTACCTTACGTCATGGTTCCATGGTACTATCTTTTGTTAGCTTTTACATCCGGCAATGAATGAATCGAAGTGATTCTATCTAAAAATATATATCGCTGAAGATATGTGAAAAGCGGGAGATGGTTCATCTCCAGGCAGGTGTAATGTAATAATTACGATATAATTACATCATAATTACGGTATAACAACATCAATACGACATAATTATCAAAAAAAAAAAAAAAAAAAAAAACATAATTGACGGTACATCATGACTACAAAACAGAAAAAAAACTTAGGCTGACACCAATGCGTCATCATGAATAACCACGGCCCTTTTGGGTGTGTGTATACTCTTACCGAACCATTTGCAAGACAAGAAAGCATTCTTTACTAAGTGTTATTTTGGTAATTGTTCGTTGTTCTTTCAAAAAGAAAATCAATAAATTAGCCAAAAACTCTATGAAATAAGCTATGCTCACTTTGCCTGAGGTCAAGTCTGACTTAAATCTTATTCGTGTACTCGACACTGATAAAAGATGTATTACCGAAGGTTCAGGGGTGTGACCTTTGTATAATAGAATAAAGATACAAATTGATATTTTTCTCAAAACCTAAGTGACAAACTTATGCTACCCTATGTCTACCATTTGGGTGTTATAAAAGCATTTGGCATTTCTCATAATGAAAATTCATTCATATTCAACATACGGCCGTCATGGAAATAATGAGGTGATCCATGAAAGAATTTCATCAGGGCTACTAAAACGACATATTTGCAATGTATTTTCATCCTTAGTGATACAGTGCACCAGCTAATGTAGTTCTAAAAATGCGAGTACACACACACACACACACACACACACACACACACACACACACATATATATATATATATGTATATACATATGTGTGTGTGTGTGTGTGTGTGTATGTGTGTATGTGTGTGATGTTTAGTAGTCTGCTCAAAGATACATGATATACACGGGAAATGATAAAGGAATGGAAGAGGAGGTTTTTGTCACATCAAAAGGTGTAAAATGCCATGTCAGTTGTCATTCCTTTGCCAAAGAGAAAAAATGAGAGAAATGCTGTTGTATGTCCTCAGTTTTCTGGATCTGAATAACACAAGAGAGCCACGGGCTCAATGAAGATGAAAGTGGTTTTTTGTTGTTGTTTATATGCGTGTTTATATGAGGGATATCAGAAAATAATCACCAATCAGGTTACTTAAATTCTGTCAACTGACAACACCAAACGGCCTGAATGACGTACCCTTGTTGATCTTGCTTATGGGGTCATTTCACGTATTCATGAAGGCGAACCTAATGGCAGCTTGATCGTTCGTTCAGAGAAGATGGCTCTGGAATTTAAATGCTATGAGCGGCTCCATCCTCCAAGCAAACACAATAGTCAGGAATTATCCGCCGATTTTATGCTTAAATAAATCAAAACAAGTTTTTTTTTTCCATTTTTTTAAACATATTTTGAGGACCTGCATTTCCGGGCATCAAACCAAGGTATGTTTACCGGGTCAACGCAAAACAAAAGTCCTGAATGCTACCTTTTTGGGATTTGCCGTGGCAACGACTTAGCTACGTGATGTGCCTTCCCCTCTTAACCTGATCAAAACCCAATAACGCTGTATGGTGTTTGTTTGTACGCAGCGGTCTAACACTGAAACGAGCCAATTTGAAAATATCTGTTGTTAGAAAGCGTTGGGTAACGTGTACTTGGCTTGGAATTTATTAAGGAATGCAGCCCATAGATCCATGCCTTGACAAAACTATCACAGAGTTTCAGAGTATCAGGGCCATAATTTGTTGGCTCGGGCAAGTTTCAGTAAGGACTGGTCAGGTCTTAAACATCAACCAGTAAAATCTTCTTTTTTATTATGTCTTTTATTTCGTACTTCAGGCCAAAGACCCAGGGTACGTACATATGTTGGCTACATACTGGTTCGTGAAACACTGCATGCCTTGCACCAAATGCTGGCTCACTACAGTCTAAAATTTTTTCGTGCAGGATTAGAGTGATTGATGTTGATACTAAATGCA
The DNA here is from genome assembly GCA_964020975.1 of Hermodice carunculata. NCBI lineage: Eukaryota > Metazoa > Annelida > Polychaeta > Eunicida > Amphinomidae > Hermodice > Hermodice carunculata. The sequence continues at coordinate 4,388 of CAXHWN010000624.1, forward strand.
GCATACCCTGTTACAGGAGACCACCCCCGATGTAAATCAAACTGTCCTTTCCCCAAAACCGGTGGTCCTTCATCAGGCACAGTAAAATAAGATAGAAAGGACAGTGCTCCAAGGCAGCGGTCTCTCACTGAAGTGGCGGGTACTGGGAACCCACTGTCAAAATGCCAATAACTTGGGTGCCGAAATCAGTACTTAAAATCCGACTTCTTTCGATATGAATAAACATGTTATAGATTTATGTGATTTTTTGCCTTTTTCGCTGTAACGGTCTTTATTTGTTTATTTATTTTTCTTTTTTCTCTCAGGAATAGGCCGGATCGTAGAATGATTATACTCTACCTGAACAAAAGCAAGTTAAAATATGTTTCTGTGTATCATTTCAGTAAGGGTTTTTGCCGTTGGACCCCGGGTCCCGGGTATTAAAAATACTTTATTTGCGGATCCTGGGTACCGACATTTCCCCTAAGTCAACGCGTTACTTGAAAGCAGATGTATCGACATATAATTTTCTGCCATTAAAATTGTCATCACGTGTCTCTTTTCTCAAGCATCGTCGCACTTTTTTGCAATTTATGAGAACAATATGACTTCAGTAAATAGCTTTCCCCTGCACATGCTTCTAAAGTGCGTCGACGAAAGTTTTTACTCAATATTAGAAGGGTTAATTAGTAAAGTTAGAGTACTCAAATATTGAGCACTTTTTTTCTTTCAGCAACGTTTATCCTTCTGTAAAATTTTGCCACAACCGTTATCGTGAAGCACACAATTATAACATAGTAGTCCGCAAATACGACACAATATCATGTGCCTGTTTACAATTTGCTTTTTTAATTACACATTTGGTATTTTGCTTTTGTTTGAAGCTCTGAAAAAAAGGTTCTTTTTTCCTATTTTTCCTTCAAGTGAGCGCAACACCACTCTCGATAAGCATACGCGGGATGCAGACGCTATAAAACTAATTAGCGACGGTGTGAGTTTAGTATATTGATCAGTGCAAGGGCATAAAGGACACAAAGTATGCATCTTATTGCACAAAAATATTCCCACAAGGTGGCGGAGTTTCCTGTATGCAATCATCAAAGGGAACATTGCACCGCAGGTACTGGTAAAGGTCCGCAATTGATGCCTGGTGAGGGTATCACATGGTGTGAAATGTGAGCCTCTTCAATAAATCCATGTTTGTAAAATCTGACCTGTCACATCTGAATAGTTATCCACTTTTACCCTTTGGGAGATATATTAAAGTGGTAATAAATTTCGCAAGTGTTTACTTTCGCGCACAGTAGCCATCTATTTAAAGTAGAAAACGGATCGCGCATTTTAGCTGAGCATGATAAAATCCGATGTAATGATAAACAATACAAAATGCCCTTTTCATGCATTTTAATTTAGCGCATCAAGTGCTGGGGCGAGAAGTCCGAACTTATGTTGAGCGCAGAAATGTCTAGAACTGCAGTATTCTGCATTGTTGCTTCCATCTTAATACAAGATTCATGGTGGCTCCCTTAAGGAATAGAACCTCTTGATATAATAGACAAATATCTTTGGGGAAATTACATTTTATTCCAAATAGACAGATCGATTATTAAAATAAGTGCCCAGGTATTTACACGAATACCTTGCCGTGGCTAACCGGAATCATTGTGGCTAAAATCGATAACTATATCATACTCGATTGAATTGGATGAACGCGCCATACTCTCAGTCCGGAAATAGTTATCTTCTATTATGAGATCAAATGCCCTCTAGGTTGCGTGCCACTTTTACCATTTAAGGCAGGGCAAGGGCATTTCAACTTGCAAGGAGGTAAGTGTAATACTCTGCAAATTCATGCATACATATTTGGTCCACAGTTGATACATATACACACATGTACCATATGGCGTACGCACTCAGCAATATATGATCTTCAATTGCAAGGAGTTTGAACATATCAGATTAAAATCAGCGACATTAGATACATGTTATTTCTTACGTGTAACCCTGGAACACCCCAAAACCGTCACAGTCATCAGGATAATTAAGTAAGACTAGGCATGGCGCTTGTTCGGAGGGAAATATAATTAAAGAGGATCGATGAAACTATCTATTTTACATCTCCGGTGTCTTAATGAGAAATTCGGACAAAGGCGCAGGTTTTAGGTTTGAAAGTCAGTGCACCAATGCAGGTGATCAGCGGGGCCCAGGCATTCGTCCAACTCACATTAAAAAAAAGTGTAATTGTACCTCAGTGCTCTCGATTCACATTGCCGTTTGTGTCATATGAGCAGCTCGCTTCGCATAGAGCGTATGAGCAGATCTTATGTGAACATCTTACCTCCTGTACAATTCTAGTAGAAATTGGCCAATATACAAATGGTTACCTATAATTTATACGAACTGCAATATGGTTAGAGAATTTCGATGATCATTCAAGAAAAAGCCAGTGAATGTACTTCTTTAAATTGCTGGCCAATTAGGGATGTTTCTCAGTTCGCTTCGTTCACACGTCACCTTTAAATTGACGGATGTTTTCTGAGCTGGCTTCTTTCGAGCTAGAACTAGTAATTGGTGCTTTGTTCCGCCTTTGGCGGGAAGGGGGAGGGGTTAAAGGGGAAGGGGGGCTTCATTTCTGCGAAATACAAGACGATATAGTATATTCAAGCAACCAAAAGTCCATTTAGAATGAATATGCGCTTGTCTTTGAGCCGACGGGAAGGCTATTCTGCACATATTCATTTGCAAAGGAAAATGACAAAGCAAATGTGTAGATGAAGATGGGCGATTGGAAACATATAAGCTTCAATCGTAACACTGATTTCAAAGGCAGCCTCAGTTTATAAACATGATCGCCGAAAGCAACGGACTTTTTCTGAAGTGATCTTGGTCACTTTCAAAAGCACATTCCACAGACAACTCAGACGTGATATTCTATTTTAAAAAGTGCAAAACTGACGGAGTCTACAAGACCCGTGATCCCTTAGGGTTTAATAGCTTACGAGAATGTATGGTAAAAACACACACACACACGAAAAAAAAAAATCAAATTTCCGTAAATTTGAATTTTTTTTTTTTTCAAATTTACGGCCAGGAATTTGCCGGGCCATCGGGTGTATCCTTTCCGCTCCACGGGTACACGAGTGCCATGTAGAATTTGCAGACAGGTAATAAATTGCAAGAGTGTTTTTTCCCTTGTATGTGTAGTCCAGAGTATTCTCCATCATTTCACATACAAAAATTGATAGTATTGTGTAGAAACAGCAATCAACGACAAATGCAGCAGCAGACGATAAATCAACACCCTAGGTGCGTGCGCATGAAGAAGTGTTCAGCACAAAAGCAGAGGTTTCAGGTTGGTTTTTCCGGAACCACGGCAAGGAAAAAAAAAAACAAAAAAAAAACAAAACAAAACAAAAAAAACAAAAAAAAAAAAAAACAAAAAAAAAAAAAAAAAAAAAAAAACCCCAAAAAACCCCCAAACCCTGCCGTCCTTTTTTACGACAAAAAAAACGCACCGACCCCGAGTCCAAACGTACATTAGTTATACACACAACAATGATGAAGCTACATGACGTTTACAGAAAGAAAAGACATGTTCCCAGCCTACTGAAGGATTCACAGAACCAACCGCGGCATACCCTTCACATCACGCCGTCTTGACGGTAACATATTTGCTTGGTCGGCGAGAAAAATCGGACGCCAGTGTAAAGTTCTATCGCCTGTGAACAGAGTGAGTTGCGTCAGAAACCATGCAATGTTTTACAGCTTCTCATTTCCTTTTGCTCCCCAATCCAACAATGCAAACAAAGATTGACTACCCCGACAGAAATCCTTGACCTCTGACCGATGAAATAACCGCCAATCAAAGAACAAACCAACAGCCAACAGTGAATAAAAGACAAAGGTGCAGTGCCTAAGATGGAGAGGGTAACTTTAGCCCTTTTAAAAATCTTATAAAGTTTAAATATTTTGATTAATTATACAGAAATGAATATATATATAATCTTAAAGTAACGGGTGCGAAAAACATACAAATTCATTCCATAGAATTTTTTTTTCTCAAACATTACAATTTTCTATTCATATACCATGTGAAACGACATTTCATTCAATAACCAGAATGCCTATACTTTTTTAGAGTATATTGGACGGGTCATCAGGTTTCTTCGGGATGCATTGGGCCAGTGCGCCAAAGGTGTGCAGATGAAAGCTGTGCACTCAGTCATAAACGTGGCACTGAAAGAGTTAAATATCTTTAAACTGTGGTGAAGATTCTCCAAAATGCAGTACGAGGAATTAATGGTCTACTTGCACAAACGCTTTACGAGTTTTCTATAGAAAGAAATAAAGTATACAGCTTTTTTTTTCTTTTTTCTTTTCTTTTTTTTTGTTTCCAGGAGAAACCATATGCAGAACTGACCGCATAACATTTCGGCGCGTTTATGTTATTTCGAAAGGCATATAACCGGTGCTCTTCAAAGAGTGTATACACCTAATCATGTATGTCTAAATCTATCGCACCTTAGACTTGGGACTCCTAATTGCGCGAGTTGTAAAGCGCTGGTGAAAAGACAGAAGTCCGACTGTGTTTTGATATTTATAGCCGGTAGGTCAATAGAAGTACGGAATAATTCTTTTGCGTCCATTTGTCTCAAACGGCTTCTTTCCGCGTTTTCAGACTTATGGTATCCAGCTATATTAACCTGCTGCAGCATTGGTTAAATGCAGATACGTTTTGAAGGCTGAGAATCTTCCAAGAGAGGCAGCAGCTTTAAAATGACTTCGCGATCAAGACAGCTCCCCAGACAGTTACAACAATAAAGCATTGCACACTTTTCTCCGTCGACAAAAGGCGCTATGGCTTCCCGTGAGTTACAAAAATTATGTTTAACCTGTTCACACCACAACAGTGTATATCTTAGCCGATATCACATCACCTCAGAAACATAGTTAAACAAGTCAAATTGAGATTAAATGTGGATGTCAAGAAGCGAATTTCCTTGGAGTCCAATTGCTGCAGTTGAAGACATTGGTCCTGGCAGTGTGTGCTATTCCTAGGAAAAGACCATATGTCACAGTTTGATTGCTTTAGCTCTGAATATTTCAAAATGCTTCCTTTCAGATTGATAACATATATAAACCAGCCTGTTATATATAGACAGTTAAAGAAAGCGAAAACAAATTCACAGTCACTTAAATTGTTCTTCCTGCGAATACTGAAAAAAAAGCTCTGTGAACACGGGATCCAGCTAATCATAGGCCCGAAAATACTGCGTTATAAGGGACCAACCATTAGAATCTTAAGGGGTGGGGAAACCATGCATGTTTTTTTAAATAAATGAGGTACGTCTCAAAATCAGTGAAAACTAATTTACTTCCTTGTTTATCTTAAAAAAATAAAGTATTGTGTGCAAAAGTAAGACTTCAATAAGCAATGTTGAAAAGTCTTGGTAGCTAACATTACCCTTTTAATATTCCGTATAAATTAACTGGAACTCTGATATATTGCGTGCGTTTTAATACAAGTACTTTGGTCAGGCTCACATTTTCTGTTCATTTATATTACCCATTTTCTTGCAACATATGCACACTGTATCGATGTACTTTAAATGTACTTTTAACTTCTCATTGCTGAATTAAAGCTTGAGTCATGTTTTGGTCAGTAAACTCTTTGCAATACACACAGGGTGCTCCTAGGGAAGCAGCAGATCTTGATTATAGAACTATAATATTGATGAAAATACGATGAACGATGGTTACTTTTAGCGCTGAAAGAGGTAACAGTACATGGATTGCCATTTCGTAATCATAATTTATTTACTTTCATTAAACAGAAGCAAAGTAATGCTCTCCCTCTCTTTCTCTCTCTCTCTCTCCCTCTCTCTCTCTCTGTCTCGCTCTCTCGCATTTATTATCAGATAAACAAAGTCAGGCACTGTTCTCAACTACTTGTGTATTTATTTCACATGAAAATATTAATAATAAGCATCAAAATTATACACCCGACATGTATGACACACCTGACAGTTGGCCCACATAATGGTAACATTCCGTGTAAACCTAATAGTCCGTTAGATATCGATGGTCATGCTATACATATATTACTTCGGTACTAATAGGCCTACATATATTTGTAGCTACATGTATATCATGGTATTGGTGAGTAGTGATTTTTTTTTGCATAGTTTTACACATTTCCTCCAAGAGAAACCCTTTAACTCTTGGATGAGCTGTACAGGGTGGTTGATTCAAACGTTTCTCCTTGATGCAGTGCGGTAAATCCTACGTTTTACTGTCGTCTTACTTTGTGCGGCTCGCAGAAGCTGTTTCTTGCAGAGAAGTGACATTTTCACCTTTCTTCTTTGACAGCTCCATGCAAAACATACTTTCTGAAGTTTCATATGTGCCATATGCATTCTGTATTCCATCTATGATAGGACGTCAGTCGTAAACTTGGGTCTTTTTTTGCAGGGTTTCCTGGGTACGAACATTAGACTTTTAGTGACAAAATAGGCCTCCAAATAGAGCCTTATTTTGTCATAACCTCTTGGCTTCGGGAAGCTTCGCCTTCTGGACCCTCAAATGCTTTCTTTTTGGAACCCCTGTGTTCACATAATTTTCAAATAGACCAGACATATTTAAAGCTTCTAAAATCCTTCTCTCGACGTTATGTCTCTCACACATTATATGCATCGATGGGGTTTCAGTATCAGAAAAATCACTGTTGAGGCAGGGTTGAAAAAAATAATGTACTGCTATTAGCAACTGAAAAAAAAGTTTGTTTTACTAAAATACATAGCCCCCCTCCCCCGCCCAAGATTCTAACGGTTCGTCCCTAATGAATGGCGGGCTGACCTATGTTGCTTGCTTTTTACCTCCTCTGACCTAGAAACGATGTTTAAACATACTGGATTTATTATTTAATTCGCATTTTTTGATATGGTAAGGTTTTTCTTTTCATTAACGTTGGGTCATGAAATAGCAGAACTGTTTGTGGAAGGATTCTGTACTAAACAAAAAAAGTCAGTTGAGGCCTTCTGACTTGAATGAGACTACAAGTCAACATGCACCTAAGTACTTTCTGCCTCTCAGTACTTTTTTCTTGGGGAGTTTTACATTCGTATTTATTCGGTATGTATACTTTTAATGCTCATCTTCAACTTAGTTTTGCAGAATTTGTGGTAGATTTAGGGTTGATTTTCAGTTATCGAGTACAGCTACCACATAATTCCGACGGGTACAGACGCAGGTATCACAATCCAGGTGCACATACATTTCAATCTGAGCTGTTGGCGGTTTGGTAACTGAGTAACTGACAGCTGTAAAAGAGGACGGACAAGCATATATTGACGGCTAGAAAATGTCGTTCTAGCAAAATATTCGTCTTTTCAAAGAATTCGGTATTGCGACATTCTTCATTTCCTTTCTGCATCTGCGGTCCAAAAAGCTGGTATGGAATTTAAAACCCATAGAAATAGAATCATTGATGGTAAACGTTCAGAGGAATATTGGTTTAAAGTGTGCGTCTGACAACATACTGCCCATGGCTCAATATCATACATGTATAAAGTAGTTCCTTGTCCATCCATACCCCATATATTGCCAACCCCGAATTTTCGGTTGGTCTGCCACATTTCTGTCATTTTGACACGCGGTAATTGGGCCGACAACTGTGGCCAGGTATAGACTGTAGTGGCGTATGATTATCAACTTATTACCGTAAGAGCTGGCGCAAGCTGCGCTGACTACTGTGCACATTCAAAGTAATATCCACTGACATTGTCAGTTTCAAAAGTCAACCCTCTGCCTAAATGCTACTGCGTAGTAAATAATAGATTGGCTGGTTGTTCAAATGCCTAGAATGATTTCTGGATGCAAGGCAAGCCCTCACCAGCCTATTGATACCCCAGTAATTACAGGCTGCTTGATGAAGAAAATGTGCACCTAATGCCGTTCTCATGTGGCGCTACACTATTAGTTACGACAAGGTTTGTGTGAAGTAACATGAAGTCTTTGAATAATAGAGTCATAAGATATGTTGAAAGAACCTTTCATAATGCAAAAGGCTAGATGCATTATACCGGTTTAGTTGTGTTAGAGGACCCTGCTGTTGCTTCCAATCCCAATGTGTGCAACTGTCAATGTTCGTTTGAAACTGCTTTACAGCAGCAGCGTAACTTCTACAACTCCCATCCCAAGCTATGTGCGTTTACAGCCAGTGATCAGTGCAATATTATGGACGTTGGACTGACTGAGCATTTATTTGTAATCAATAACAAATACATACATTGAATGTTTGGGTCTAGTATCCTGCAATTAATAAAATAAAGTGACTTTCCACGCAGACTTAGCAAAGAGAAGACAACTTGAAATGCATTATTGTATTCTGCAAGCATAGAAAATAATTTTTCATTTAATGTAAACATTCTTTATTTATATTTGAAGGCCCAAAGTACAATCAAAAGTAATACATTAGGTTCTCCAGACAAGGACAGACGCACAGTATATGTGTCAGACGTACAAGACACTTCAAAGTATGGTGTGCCCGTACAACATAAACATCTACAACCAAAGGGAGCACCTGTTACATGTAACAAAGCACTACAAGGTCAGTAGAACATCGTGTTGAAGTTA
>CAXHWN010000627.1:2500-12000 GCA_964020975.1 Hermodice carunculata
CTGACGGGTACCACCACAGTTCTTCACTTGTGCATCAAATTAATTTCTTGGGTTATCTTACTTAATATATCTTCGATATTTTGGGTCATAAAATTTTGCAGTAAATGGATGTTTAAAACTGTGGTTTGCTTTTTGAAATGTAACTGAGCAAGTCACACGGTATCGTATTCTGAAACATCAGAATGGCAAGGGCCAGGGGAAAGCGTAACGTCCGGCCACCCAGAAGATCTGGCTTTGATGATGAAGAGGAGGACAAAGCAAATTAATTTATTTTAGATCCCAATTCTGATTTTGGTATGCCAGAATCATCAGACATAGGTGAAGTTCCGTGGCCCACAGAGGAAATGGCCGACAGGCACAGGTCTGTTGTCAAGTATGTTGTTGTGCCGACGTGTTAAGAGTCAAGAGAGTGAATATATAGTAGCAAGCATGACAATGCCAGTGTCGATTGATGGATTCTTTTCAACACAACCTATATGTGCCTTTTTCATTCTCAATCTTGCATTTAAATCGTGAAACTACTTGCTGACAAAGTGTCTGGATATGCATATGTGTGACCTTGAATTGAGCTATAATTTAAACAGCCAGCATGAAGTTGTTTAAGAAGATTTTTCTTAGTATAACTTCTTTCAAAAGTCTCATTAAAGTGAGTATACTGGCATGCCGATGAAGCAAAAGTAGTTGACCTACATGTATTCTAAGTATGTAATTACCCTCACACCAATATTATTCTTTCAGTTTCATTCTTTTTGAAGTAATAATTGTAATCTGCTCTTTTCACACAAATAAAAATTTAAATATATCTCCCAATTCATTTGCCACATTCATAGCTGTGTTTGGACCTGCACATTTATGTAAATGATGTAATGTTTCATTGGTTGTAGCCCATGTGCAGTATTAAAGGCAACACTGAAACATGCAACAGGGTCCCACATAATAGGATAGGTGTGTAGCTATATACAGTAAGTGCCTTGCATACATGTTTTATTATGGTGTATTTTCAGACTTGTGATACATGTATGCTCAGGATACCTGACACTGAATGTTAATTAGTTTCAAAGCTTGCCTGTTGAGGAAAATGAGAATTCTGCGTACTACTGGTTTTATATTTATTACTTTTGTCCAGTCAAGCTAATTATTTATCTTCAATCTTCAAAAAAACAATGTCTTGGAAGGCAAATTGGGCAATGCAAAAAAAATCAAGTACACATAGATCATTCCAATTATTAGAATTTAAAATAAAAAGTTTGACTTACATGTAGGAACATTAAAAAATACATATTCTTCCTGTTCATTTTACATGTACAACCGTCATGAAACCCAACACTTAATTGCAGGGTTAGGGGTGATGAAACAAAGTAAAACACATCATCTATCCTCATGGTGAAAGCTAACATAAAACACAAAGATCTCAATTTTTACCTGTCATTATCCACCAGTCCCGGGGGTAGAAACCTGTCTGGGCACCATATTGCAAATCCTACCATGAATGCCCACAGAATAGCCAGCTCATCGATCAGCTGACCAACTAGACTCAGGGTTGCATGAAAGTACACTGAGCCAGCCCCAACAATGATCAGCATCACCCAAACTACGTTGATTCCAAAATTCACCTCTCGGGCATAGCGTCGGAATAAGTGGATCAACAGTGGTGGAAATATGAAAAATAACACATTGCTCACCTGCAAGATATAAAAGTTTTAGCAGCATACTTGAAAAGACAATGTGGTAATTGTACGTGAGTGGTACCTATGTACCACATGTATATATATATATATATATATATATATATATATATATATATATATATATATATATATATATATATATATATATATATATATATATATATATATATATATATATATATATATGTATATATATATATGTATATATATATATATATATATATATATTGTCAGGAATTTTGATCACGTTATGTGCAAAGACTTTGTTATTCAGTTAGGTGAGGGTTAGTGGTACAGGCAAGCAGCAGGTCTTGCACAGTAGCTTAGAACAGTTGTATATAATTAGAGAGTCATTATGTACAGTGACAGTAGGAGGGCTAACTTCTGAGGGACCCAGTACAGGGCCCAGCACTTGGCACCAGGCCAAGAATGTCCAAGCCCTGAGGCTAGTATTACAGTAGCAGTAGATAAGAGTAAGCTTAGGCAGTAAGTGAACTTAAAGTACCCAGTAAGTCCAAGTCACCCCCCAATTCGCTTAACAGTTAAGCCTAAGTCACCCCCCAGTTGCTTACAGTTAAGCCTAAGTCACCCCCCAGTTGCTTACAGTAAGACTAAGTCACCCCCCAGGTCACTTAAGCTAAGTCAGATATTATCTTGACCAGACTTAAGGCTCTGACCCTATATAAGGCAAGCCCAAGCAGGGGCAGAGAGCAGTTGTGAGTTTAGCCACACACAGAGAGGAGTGCAGTCAGCAGAGACCATTGAGTAGCCATTTTGGACAGAAGTATTTTCTGGTGCACATGACAGATGTTGAAGTTGAAGATCTACACTGAATAAACCCAGTTGCATTGAAGCTTTATTCTCCAGTTGTCAACACCCAACAAGTGGTGGCAAGCAGTGGGATGGACCTGATAGCAGTCCTCCTTTTTATTAGGTGGAAAACCTAACAATATATATATTCATATATATATAAATTTTTTGAAAATGGGTTGCCCAGTTAGTGCTATAACTTATAAGCATTAATCTACCCCAGGGCCCTCTAGTAAAAATCAATGCATACACAGAATGTTGACATAAAAGATGTAGAACAATATTTCAGGTACAATCATGGGTGACAAAAAGCAGAAAAGTGTATGATGTAGTAATAGATAGGTACATATAGAACAAAGCTGCCACACAGATCATGTGGACCTTAAACTTAAAATAAGGCCATCCTTAAAAATATGTTGGTTTGCTGTAACAACAAACTTTTTTGAAAAGTGGGCAGTTAGCTAGTTGGTAGGTAGGTAGGTAGATAGGTAGGCTTTTTTTTTTTTTTTTTAACTGCCAAACTGGGAAAAAAATATCGGCCATTTGATTCCCTGGTCTCAATATATACAATTGTATTTGAATTCATGTACTTAAATATATGTGTGTGTGTACATATACATATAATTCTCTGTGTGTATGGTATATTTAGATCCAACAATAAATGGCTTTACCCTACTTCTAAGTTTAAATTTTGTTGCATGCATTGTATATAGAATGTGGTTGTGGCTTGAACCGGCTTCAATTCTCATCACTGTATATGTCTTAGTGGCCCTTGGGTCCTTAATCACCCTCTGTAGCATGCCTGTGTGGTACTATAACATAGCTGCAAGGTGAGTGGTGGTAGTGGTGCATGTATGTAGTAAAATCGTATATAGTACATTCTAAATCATTCATTTCCAAATTCGCTAATTGCTTTGTGCTTTTGCTTTTCCACTGACAGAAAGAAATCCTTGCACTTGGACATGTTGACTGTTGTCTGTTTGATACAGTATCTTGCATTTTGCTTGATATGCACTAACTACTGTTTGCACAAATACCACAGGGATCTTTAACCAGGCAACCTCAGTGCAGGAGGACCTGGGCCTGTACAATGCACTTATTTCTACACTGTTGTACAGGAGCAAGACCAAACATAGGTTACAGGTATTAGTCTAGGTTTGACCTAGCTGGCCCCACCAGGAGACAATACATGGTCCCTCGGTTTTAAAAATGTGAAACATTTGATCACTTTACACAAAAAAACAAAACAAAACAAAACAAAACAGAGGGTTTTGTGTTGTTTTAAATCATCAGTTCTTTTGCAAAATAAAAATTTTAGTAGGTAAGTAAATTAGTGGAGGCATTTCTATAAATTACAGAAGAATTGAATGTTCTTAGCCATGTATTGAGTCTTTTATTTTCTGCATAGAGGGAACATGTACAACTAAAAGTATTCCACAACCTCAGTATTTTCAACAATATCGTGCAAAGAAAAGGGTCTATCAAAATGACACCAGTCTTTGAAAATATGCAATTCTGCATTTTATTTTTTTCATACTACAATTTATATCTTTCCATGTTTTTTTTCCCTCCCAGTTCAAGTACTTGGGTTTATAGAGGGCTCCCAGTGTTTGTAACCTAATTTTATGATAATGATTTGAGACCTGGGCGGTATGATCTTAGTCCACTGGATAATTGATAATAATCAAACGTGTAAGTCACAACTTTTATTTGGGGGTCAAATAAAATGGTGCCCGCAACTGTTTGGGATGCCTCCACTGACAGTTTTGTCGTGGGGTCATTCTCTGTTTTTCAAATTTTTTGTTGTCATTTACTGACATTAGAGTCGACTATGAGGTCATGGCATCGGGACACACTTCTTCAATAACCTAAAGCCATGTCTGGTGAACATCGACTATCCTCAGTGCATTTTTCATATGAATGAAGTAACCCTGATTTCTCCTCTGCTCTATTACGTTGACCGCAAACATTTTCCATGCTGCCATACACGTGCTTTCCGCCATGTTGTCGAACAGACTTGGCAACACTTGTTGCGAGAATCTCGCTTCTGACGTGATTTGCTTAATTTAAATGTCCGTGAGAAGGTGCTCGGTTGTTTGATAAACAATGAAATCATCATACAAATATCGAAACAAGTCTGGCCTTTAGTTTTGCTGAGGAAAGCGCAAAGACATATATTTGGTGTAAAAAATATGGAAGGTTGTGGGGGAGGGAAATAAACACTTTACTCGGTTGCAACAGAAAGTTAGAGTCGGCAAGTCGGCGAACAGGACCATTGGCAAAAAAAATAATTGGGTCGGGCACAATTTCATTGAGTCGGTCGGGTCACGGCAAACAAGAATAATTTTAAGGATGGCCCAAACTTTGTACACAATCTTTAAATTCTGGTACAGTCTTTGCTTCCTTTGTCTCTTTTGGAAGTGTATTTCACATAATGATCCAGAGTACTTGAAAGTATTTTTTTTACATAACTTGAATGTGGTTTCTGGAGATAGAGGAAATTAGTGGAGGCAGATTTGAAATTAATATTGTGTACACCAGTCACAAACTGAAACATGTTTTGATATTGTCCAGTAGTGTGCCATGTATAATGATTTATCGACTAACATTGCTTAAACTGGATTCTTTCCACAATAGTCATCCAATTCAACATTGAGACCAAAGTTTTGTAACTTTTTCTACCATAAGTGTTCAGTATTAAATATCCAGCCAGTTTGTCAATGCATTGAATCTTACTTTATACATTTTTACGACAGTTGCCCCATATTGTAGAACAATAGTCTATGAAGGGAAGGACATATAAGCATTGACAATATTAACGTATATACATACATACATATGTGTGTATATATATATATATATATATATATATATATATATATATATATATATATATATATATATATATATATATATATATATATATATATAGTTGGCAATGAACTATAGAGCATTTACACAGATTAAAACTGGCTTGTGCTCACAAAATTACACTTCTACATGGGACTAGGTTACATACAAAATGGGCAAATCGTACCCCAGCCCCACCCCCAACCCAACTTGAAAACAGTCCAGGCTAGTCCATGACATTAAAGGTTTTACGTTGTAAGCTTGACGAATTGTATGACATGACCATACATGTAACAGTATGGAAGATTCTTATTTATGGTGCAAGAGAGAGATGTACATGTTGTGAGGCTTTTCTTTTGTTTGTTTACCTGCCATCCCCTATTTTTATTTGCTTATAGATACCCTTTTTAAATTCATTTTCTTTGTGCCCGGTTCATTTTTTTCTGAGACCTGGTGGACTCTTTTGATCCTTCTATGCTGTGCCTCTATTCTGGTTGGGATCAAATGGTACCTAAAGCATCACACTGATACGTAAACATTTTAGTCTTGCTTAAGACCCTTTCTTAGTTAATTTGTTACAAAACAAAATAGCTAATGAATATTATAAAAATAAATGATGGGGCAGTCATAGCTTCGAGCTAAAATGAGCCAGGCCATTAATCGGCATTGGTGAGGAGTGAAGAAAGGGTCATGCCATTTTGACTGGGTTCTGGTCGCATCCGTTCGGGAACACTGTGGTGCCTGTGAAAAAACACATTGGGCAATAGCTAACCGAAACATGCAGGTATACTTTGATAACACATGTTGCAGCAGGTCTAAGGCCAGGCAAGGTGGTATCAGAGGAACCTGAACGCAAATGAGTTCATCTACTTCCATTATGGTATGAACACCATGAGAGTGCCACAGACTTTCCATGTTAAGATAATGTCTGACCAGTTTTGGATAATTTTGTTCATTTTGAGATTTGGGGACATTTTTATCGACATACATATTGTCTGTCACTTGTCCAAATTTAGTAGTTCTAGTTCCAATACAATTTGAAGAAACTACTTTTTAACTTTTTCACCACGGGAAGCATCAGTCACTGTAGTCACATTGTCCGTAGGCCGCGGGATGTGACTATAGGTCTTGGAACAGCAAAAATGCTGTGAATGCAGGGTGTGTCAGAACTTTCAGTCACGCAAAGAATACAGGACCTCAGGTGACAGGCTATTAAAAATAAGGAATCAGAGAAGCTGTTATCCATTTCTTGTCATCTAAAGGGAATAAATATATGCCTGATTATCTGTGGGTTTGGGAAGGGTGTCACTTCAACATTTAACCCTTGAACCTGAAATCTTGTTGGGCTATAATTTCACGATGGTTTGCTTCGGAACTGTAACTTTGGAGGTAAGCATAAACAAATGTGCGAGTTGCAAAAAGGTTAATTGGCTTTGACCCTATTTTCTATTGATAATATTACTGTCATTGAAGTAGCCTTTGAGCAAGATGACAGGTTCAGTGTCAACAAAACTTTTAAATGTCAGAGACAAGACGGCGAATATAGCCAATTTACCTCGTAAATCTGTTAGGTTTGATTCACTCGTCCAAGACCTGTAGTCAAATTCCAAGATGGCTGCCAAATTATGTGACATTTGACCTTTGAAATTACCTTACTAAAAAGTGCATGGTGTATGAAAGTTGCTTTTAGAGGATTTTGAAATAAATTTGTTTTAAAACATTTTTAGACATGAACTGTTAGTTTGTACTATATATCTGAGAGGAAAGGATTTGTAACCTGCAGCTTGCCTGTTTTAACCAACAAGGTTGGCATAAAGTCCCATGTACCACAACTTACACAAGCAAAAAACAATGTTTATTGTATTTGTGTCTTTTTGCCCAGAACCACTTCCTAGTAGTCAATATCCTATTCCACAGTCCGAACTCTTTATTCTCCATAAGCTATTTATATAATATTGTTACCTTCATTTATTGTATTTACTATAAATACACATGTATATGATTGATTCCAAGGAACAAAAATGGATCAATTGCAAGATGGAATAAATGGCAGCATCAGATACATCTCTTGCTTTATGTGTTTTAGGTCTTTAACTGCAAAATAGCTGTCCAATTATGTTATCACCTTTGTCTTTGATTTTGAAAGCGACCTTGAAACGGACCTTGCAAAGTAAAAACCAGGCTATATATTGCTAGTGCTGTCAGGTTGAAATACATACCATGAGAATTTTTTTAGATATTTTTAAAATGTAATATCAAGTTATTCCAAAATAGTCGGAAAAATATGCTTAGAAATTTAGCGGTGAAACAGTTATAATGCAAACTGTCTTTGTTTTTGCCAAATGTATAATTTATATTTTTATATGTACAGGACCACCATGGAAATAAGCTTGTGGATTTCTGATTTCTAAAATGTCCATTCAGTTATTTTGTACCTCAGGTATTATTTTTATGTACTTTGAATGTATTTTTAGAATAAATTAAAACCAATCAGTCAAGTATCTAACATGGTAGCATGGTTCCTGCATGATTGATGCCAGTCAATGGACTGTTTTAGCCTTTGGATCTTCATAGACAATAGTTATTTGCACCAAAATGTCCAGTTCATATAGATATTTCTCCAAACGTTATTATCTGATTTTGATCAAATAAAAATGGATTTTCTCTTAAAACGTTATTATCTGATTTTGATCTAATAAAAATGTATTTTCTCTTAAAGTTCTGCTTCACTGACTATGCCCCCACTGATGACCCCGTCCCATTCTCACAGAGCAGCCTCTTAAAACACAAGCCATACACATGTGACATGGACATGCGTGCACTCACTGTGTTGTAAAATTCTGCGATTCCCAAAGAAATCTGGTAGTTGCCTTCGCACCAATCGACCGGGGAGCTATGGCGGGCAAATTTCGCTGCTATTTCCATTTTAATTTGCTCCACGCTTGCTCCAGTGTATGGTTAAACGTATCCACTGCACTCGTCCTTTCACTGGCACTGCGCAAAATACTCGACCAGCTGACAGTGACAAAAGGGAAGAATTGAATGGTGGCTCTTTCACCTTGAAGTATTTCACAATCGCTGTGCTATACTTCCGTGTAATCATAAAATTATAATCCTTAGCGAGGGTCAAGTGTCCAACAACGTTGACTGTATGATGAAACAGGAAGAATGATCACATCTGACGAATATATCGTATTTTACACATGTCTTCAGGCGCACATGCACTTACGCTCCTGTTTTTGTTGACGTTTTACAGGAAGCATGTGATTAGCATGATACGACTAAAATGAAAATCACAATCTGGCAAACGAAATGCATCATGCGCACTTGGCTTTGCCAGGCATTTGACTCCCGAATAAAGGACAAGAAATTCTTGGACATGTTCATGATTAGTGAACACAACATGTAATCTTGGTGTTCACAACAGTAATAACTGAGTGTTGTTTTCTCCTTTGTTCTAATGTAAAATCCCCTAAACACTACAGTTTTCATCTGCAATTTTGATAAATAATTTTTCAAAATATTTTAGCCCTTGATTTTTCCCAAATTGGCCTGTTCACTACATTTTTAATTTATTTTATATTTTTTTGCTCTTTAAATTAGCAAAATCTGTTCACTAGACTTTTAATTTATTTTTGAATTTTTAGCTCTTTAAATTAGCCAAAATTGTCTGTTCACTACGCCATATGATCTATCACTTTTTCTTAATTTTGTCCCTGAATTTTTGCCAAAATTTTATATTCACTACATTTTCTGTACTGTTTTTATTATAGTTGTATTTAAAGAATTAGCAAAAATTCCACTGTTTACCACGCTTTAAGTTTTATCAATGAAATTTTGCCAAAATTCCATATTCACTACATTTTTTCCTATTCCACTGCCTCATCATATTTACCTTTCAACACTTGCAGAATCCTCTGTTCACTACGATTTACCTCCCTCACAGGAATTTGCAAGTTTTTTAAGGCAAATATAATAAAGAAGGGAGAGAAATGTACAAAACGTTGTTAATAGATCGTTTGTGTGAAAATTCCAAAGACAACATGGAAAGTGTAGTGAACAGAGAATTTTGCAAATTTTTTAAGGTAAATATAATGGCGGAGTAAAATATGAATAAATGTAGTGAATATTGGATTTGAGCAAAATGTCATA
>CAXHWN010000629.1:0-11000 GCA_964020975.1 Hermodice carunculata
TTAAAAGAACTCTTCAACAAAAACAGTACCAAAGTGGTGATGATGCATTTGACCTTCAGTGTTGCTTTGAAAAAGAATATAACGGCACCTGTGATGTACCCTCAAAATTGGACTTGGGTGAATCGCAGGAAACTTCTAACAACTAGACCAATAGCAAATTTTCAGTTTGACTTTGACATATTATCGCTTGGCCTGTTGGGACGTGACATTTACCATGCTGGTCAAGTTTATGTGGAAGTGGCCCCTACTAACTGTCCCATGGCCCTCGGGGACTTGGATACACATATCAAAATCTCAGAAGCGCTAAAGAAAGCTGTCGATTCTAAAAATCGCCTTAGTTCATTCGTTTGCAATGACTGGATTAATGACATCTACAACAGAAGCCACACTTGGTATTATCTATCGAGACTATTCGGTGTGATGCGTGATTATACGGCTCTCCGTTGCTGTCATGGCATATATTCCCAAAACTGTGAGATTATCAAACAAGCAGCATGGCTGCAGTTCTTGCAAGCCGCTGGGGTATTCATATTCCTCTACTCTCCTCTATTTCTACAGTATTTCCCTGGCCAAAGTCTTCGATCGTCCAAACAGATACCGTCCCACAGGGAGGATCTTTTGGTCAATGAGGATTATGAGTCAAATAACACAACGAAGGAAAACCAGGCATGGATTTACTTAGGAGAATCCTCTATCAATCTTGGAGAACTCCTTAAAAAAGGTTTTTGTATGAATTTCAAGTCCGTTTTGTTATCAAGATTCCGTCGATTTCTTTTCCCAGTTTTCACGTGCAGTATTTGCTTTGCCAGGGTTGCTGTGTATTATCATTTTAAAAAAGATTTCGTCCAAGATCGACTTACGTTTAACGTGGCTGTGGGGGATTTGTGTTTACCGTTTGGATTTTCTGCATGCTATCGGAACGCTGAAGCCGGAGGTCGATATGTCCATTATGGTGTGTATCTTTTTCTCTCTGGAATAACTTTGGCTTTTCCCTCAAGCCTTGAACATGTATTGACCTGGAACCTGCTGCAAAATGCGGGCGAACTGAACATTTTCTCATTAGACGTCTTAACGTTAAGACGATATAGTTCAGTGCAAATTCAAGAAACAACATCACTTCAAACTTTGGGTAATGTGATGAAATGTCACTTGAATATATTACTGAACTATAAGTTCTGGATGTTGGTCCTGAAACATCATTGGTGTTTGCTAAAATTTGCTCATGGCCAAGTTCATTCATATCAGCACCGAAAAATATCATACGTGGTACTTTGGTTGAAGATGGTCTGTCTTGGTATTGGATATTTCTTCAAAATACTATTCGCATTTTTTTACTATGGAATTCCCTTGATTCATTTGAGCAGAGTTGCTATTTATGGATATATGTCTTACACACGTGCTCTGCATCAACAGTGTTTAGCATCTGGTCGCCATGCAATTTCCAGAATACCAACACACCTAGGCTTTATCTTGCTTTATGTACTGGTCTTTCTTGGATTCACCTGTATGACATGCGGCCTCTTTTATGTTTTTATTACAAGTTTCACGTTTGTAACAATGACGGTATTTTTCACATTCACTGGTATTCTATCATTCCCCTCACAATGCTTGGTTTACGTCATAGGAGCAAATGCTTTTGTATATTATGCGTGGTCAGCGATTTCAGAAATGACCCAGTTCTATCAACAGCTTTTGCTAGACTCTGTGATAACATCTGAACACTTGCAGGAAAATATTCACAGCAAAAATAGTGACCAAATCGATAGCCGCATTCCAAATGGTGTCATCATTTTGCAGAAGCACCCTCAAACAGGTGCATTGGGGATACCAAGGGAAACATTTTACTTTATTGTTGATCATGTGTGCCCTTTCAGAACCAAACTGGCAGTGGCGATAGTTAAGTTGAGCATGTATTTTATGTTAGGGTACTTTATTGTTAACTTTGTACTGACATTTGATCAAGGTCAGAATGTCACATTGATATCACAGGTACTGGCCACCATATTCGTTAGCTTGTTTCCTCAAATTGTACAAAGCTTTAAATCCTCAGCATACATTAACACGGAAGAGTACATGAGAATGAAACAACTGAAGGACTTGATAACGACTTATTGGTTGACGGTAACATCTGATCCGGAAATCGTTATTGATAGTCAATCGGTGTGAAATTATGTATACTGAGCATTTTTTTAATTTTGCAATATTTATCTTATATGTGATTACAAAGCTCTATAAACAGCAGACAGCCCAAAAAAGATACGCTTCGTTCATAGAATTCTAATGCAGTTGTATTAGATTCCATATGGGTATAAGCCCATTAGTCGTGCGCATGTATGTGCATAAACGGCTATCCGTGGATACCACACGCCGCATCGCTGAATATGTGTTATGTTATATTATTTGCATACCAGTAAATACGCTGCGGGTGCAGTGGTGTCAGAACTTTCAAGCACACAATGAATACAAGACCTCAGGTAACAGACTATTCAAAATAAGGGAGCAGAGAAACTCTTATCCATTTCTTGTGATATAAAGGGAATAAATATGCCTGATTATTTGTGGATTTGGGAAGGGTGTCACTTGAACATTTAATCCTTGAACTAGAAAACTTGTTGGGCCATTATTTCACTAAGGTTAAACAAATGGACAGGTAGCAAAAAAGTTAATCGGTTTTGACCACATTTTCTATTGATAATGCAAGTGTTGTTATTGAAGTAAACTAATAAAAATAACAAGTACAGGGTCAACGAAACTTTAAATGTCCAAGACAAGCAGGCGAATTTCGCCAATTTTACATGTAACGCTATTAGGTTTGATTTCTTTGGTGGACGCGATCGGCAGCCAAAGGATAAAAAAAATCGACCACGCGTAATTACACCAAAAGATCACAACTTCAATTAAAACACCCCTTTACGTCATTTTATCAATGTTGAGATGCATTGGCAACACAGAAACGAAGGGTTTTGTTTGTGTTTCTGGTTTGGGACTGCTAAATAAGTAACAAAGTGGCAATTTAAGTAGAACAACAATCTTAGAAAACAGTTTGAATAACTCTTGTGTATGTATAGAGACAGGTTGATTTGTGACTCCTATGTGTAAGTTCAACTTGAATGGGATCATTTTGTGCTTGAGCGTTCGGGTAGGCTATGTCTCTTTTGGTGTCCCCTCCCTGATAAGGTACATTAACATAAAATCCTTTTTGTCGGGGTATAAATTTTATATTTAATCCGTATGTTGGTGCCTATACTAGCTCATGTATGCCAAGTCTTGCCATGATGAATTAGTATTTTTGGTACGTTATTCTCAATGTGTATGCTATTGTTTTATGTTCCTACAATCTTAAAATTCAAGTGAATTATCCTTACCAAATACAAGATTAAAGCAAGCAGCTACTATCATAAAAATCATGTGATGGGCATTACGCCCGCGAAACGTTTTTGGATGGATTCCCGCTGAAGATCAGTTTATAAATTCATTAGTCTGTCGAAGCCTCAAATTTTCATCTGAATCAAACATAATAATATTGATTAATTTAGGTACACGTTTAGACATGGACAATGACTACCTTGGTTATGGAGCGTAGAGAGATTAGATTGTGTTGTTTTTTTAAACTACGTGGAAGATGTAGCTTAGTATTGATGTAAAGAATGTTTGTATAAGCATAAATGAGTGGCAAAGGTGAAATTTGGAATACAGGCATGTCCTAAACAATGCATGTGTTTTGCATTACTTTGTCAATTCCACAAATAACATGTTGCCCAAAGTATAGACCCATATCTTTAACATGGATTGCGAAACAGGCAAAGCCTATATTAATCACTCTCCATGGCACAGATGATGGCGTATACTTTCCTACCTACGTATTTGGTGGAGGCAACCGAAGGACTCAGAGAAAACCACCGAGCACAGTCAGAGTGGTAGGAACTCTTTCCACTTGCTTCCTTGGCCGTGAATCGAACGGTCCGCAGAGGTGAGAGGCGAGCGTGTTGCAGCTCCGCCAACCGTGCATCCAAAATGTTGTCTATTGAGGTAACCACCAGGAAAGGTCTTTGCATGGATATCTATTTGTGGTAAATTTATGGGTCAATTTCATTTATCCAAACGTCCACAAGTCCGAAGTGCCATAAGTGCGAAGGTCCAAAAGTCGGAAGTGCCATAAGTGCAATATTCCATAATGGAAAAGGTCCACAAGTCCAAAACTTTGACTCAGATGCTTTACATACATTCATACATAGCCTGGCCCCGCCGGGGGGGGGGGGGCAGTTTTCGTCCAACTGACAAGTTTCTACAACTACCAACATCTTGTAAAACATTAAATCTCACTGTCATTACCAACTAGATAATTCAGAATTTAAGCTTGACACAGCAAAACTCTTACATCGATATCCACATCACAGTTTTTTCAGCCACCAGACGCCGCATTGTTAAGAGTTTAGCATATCAACAATGCCAATTCCCAGGCTCAGTTTTCATCCATTTTGAGATTCTCCTTTTCAACGTTAAATACAATTTTTGGTAAAATACTGATACTATATAGAGTGATAGACTCTGTGGGGGCGATATCTTCATTAAGAATACTTTAATCCCGGGTGACATCCTGCATAATATCAAGTCAAAACAAAAGCTTGAGCCTGATTCCGGGAAAGGGATGCACCTGAAAATTTAAGCAAAATGAGTACTTTCATCCTTTGACAGGCGAAGAAATAATAGACAAAAATTGTTGAGCAAATACAGTGTACTTTTCCATCTACAAATGATTCACATTTGTTGCTTTACTTTACAGGATACTTTATCAGTAAATTCATTCCCTTTTCTACAGCTGTACTTTTTTTATCACATGCCGCAAACTTGGTGTCTACGCAGGGTCGACGCAGTGTCGACGCAAGGGCTTCGCGGCCAACTATACGCCTTGGCTACTGTATATGGCGTACACATATGCATATACTGGATTCCACGCGTTAGTTTGACACCAGAGAAAAAAACCTTATGTATTAGGCCCAAATATTCAGCTGGTCTGTCTTGAACACATTTCTGAAGTAGATCATACTGGGTATAATACTGACATGTATGGCTGAAAACATTTGAATCCACAAATTGCAGTTGTAAGCTTTAATATATAATTATTGTTTTATATCGTGCTGAAAGTGACAACTCGTTCAAGACTGAAGTCAGATTATATCACCAATTTAAAAGACCTTCATATATTTGCCGGCCGCATAGCCTGTTAAAACGTCTAGCATCAAACATTAAGTATAACATCCGACACTGAGTTGTTGAAATACTGCAAATAAATTATTTTTGGAAGGAATAGGGACATTGCCATGTAGCAACTCATATGTGTATATTCCGTATACATCGAGTGTTGATTTTTGAAAAACAAATATGGTGAGCACATAGTAGATAAGTTTTGTCATCTTGGTACCACATGTTCGTTGTCTTCATTGTTAATTTTCTAACAGAAACAGAGAGAAGAAAGCATTCGTTGACGTTGTTGCCAGTGACTACACACCTGTATGAACTAAACCAAATTGGCGGTTCCAGAGAAGATATGGTCAAATCCTAACCAATTTCCATGAAATGTATGATGCTTTATTAATCAGAAATATCAATTTTAAATTGAGGCCTATGTGAAGCAGACGTGAGAACTACCCCCGCATAAAAATATGGAGGCTTAAATTGCGTATCTGATTTAGCAAGCAAAGCCATGCATGCGCCACATCGATCTTTATAATAATCAGCCTTCGTCAGCGATAAGTAGGCCTTCAAACCCTTAATGAGGTGTCGGGGTGTAGCCTGTAATTTTTGTCTTATCCCTTCCTTGTGCTGCACATACATACATACATACATGTATGCATGCATGTATACATATATATATACATATATATATTTATATATATACACACACATACATACATACATACATACATACATACATACATACATGCATGCATGTAAACATACATATATTCATACATTAAAGCATATATGCATACGCGCGCCCGCCCGTCCGTCGGACCGACCGACACCATATGCGACATGCCTTGTCTGATGAGACGTCGCCATGTAGACATGGCATTTTATGTCGATACACTGTCATGTTGATGTCATCCACATATTAACATTCATGACACTTCATGCAAGGTCAATGCCATGTTTACACGTGACATTTTATGGTAAAATGTCAGGTTATGTTGACATATCATGGTAAATTACTGCAGGTGTTGGCAGGCAATGAATGACACGTCATATCTACACCGTATATCTCTAGACAGTGTAGGTGTCGACAGGTCACAGGTTACACATGTCCTGTAAGCATATCATGGTACGTTGGTACAACATATCCCCAAGAAATGAAATTACAAGATAACATGAGTTGACAGAACACGTCGACTTGACTTTGATAAACATGACACTACACTGAGTTGACGTCAAATAATTTATGGGAATGCCTTGATGTGTTGACGTCATGTATCATAAAGCATGACACCACTCAGTGTTGACACGCGGCTCTGAAATCTGAAGTAAATTTATTTATAATAAACTTGAGTCAAGAGGATTCAAAGGTGTACTTTTGATCAAATATTTCTACAAATTTTCCTGTAAATATCCTGAGATGGTTAGAAAGTTTGGCTTCAATAATTTTAGAGATTTTAGACTTGCCTGTTTTGCTACTTAATTTTATCTTTTGACACCATTATGTTTAAATGTTCACCTTTCGGACATTTTAGGCTAGCTTGTTTTCTGTTAGGTAAACCCCCAAGGGCTACAGGTAGCAAGAAGCAGCCTACGACAGTTTCAAGCTTGCCTACTTGTACTTGATATCTGGTTAATATTTTTATGCATTCTCTTGACATAAATACAAAAGACTTTCATTCTTTTCTGACTTGCCCTATAATTCTACTATTAACATCCAAAGATTATTAGAAAGTTTGGCCACAATAATTTACAGTTTTTAGACTTGACTGTTTTTGCTACTTAACTTTATCTTTTGGCATCTTTCTGTTTTAATATTCACTATCAGACATTTTAGGCTTACATGTTTTGTCTTAAGTAAAACCCCAGGGGCTACAGGTAGCAAGAAGCGGCCTACGACAGTTACATGTTTGCCTGATTGTACTTAAAATCCTGTTAAGAAAAATTGTTTTGATAGCATCTTTTTGGCATAAAAGCTAATGACTTCCATTCTTTTCTGATATGCCTAAATGCACATTTACTCAGTATTAAAAAACTACTCAAAATTGACAGTATTTTCTCAAATGTCACAAAACTGACACATTAAGTTGACACATTGACTCAGGGTTGGCACTTAAATAGAGCTTAATTGTTTGAGGAGTAGGTGTCATCAAGGAGTTTGTTTTACATCTCTGGTGCAGGATGTACATTGTTACAGTCCTTGTTAGGATTTCCCTTGGTTTGTACAGGTGGTCTAGCTGCAACTATTTATTTTACAATCACTGGGACTGAATATAATGCCCCAGCTTGTTTCCACTTCAGTTAAACATTGGCGGATGGTTTAACTAGGATAAGCTGTCCAGCTAGAAAGGGTACATATTGGTTCAGGGGTAAGTCAAATTGTTCTTCTCTGAACCTGTACTATGAAAATTTGGTAATTATGGTTTGTTTGACAGGTGTTCTTCTTTGATATGAAGCTCTGCATTTATAAGCAAAACTTCACATATTTAGCTAATTCATTAATTGCCACGTTCATATTTATTCATTTTATGTGCGTTGTCTTTGCTGAATATTTAGCTTAGACAAGGAGCCGCTACTCAGAGAGACGTGTACGGGTAAAAGGCTCCGAAACATGTTGAGTAGTTACCCGCTGAAGACCCTTTAATCTATTTGGGCTAATACAGCCTATGTCAAAATTTTACAGAGGAACGTGTGCAATATGGACAATAGAACTTCTGTGTATATAAGTTAGACAGGGACAGGTTAGCTCAGGAGAGTAAAGAGTTCGGACTACGGAATAGGGTAATGACTACTAGGAAGTGGTTTTGGACAAAAAGACACAAATGCAATTAGAAAAATGGCGAGTTGTTGCATCTGACATGTAATGTCGAAAGATCATGTGTCGACACATGACATGAAGTGTTGCCAGTTGCAATGATCAGAGATATAATGTGTTGCTATGTGTAACATATTACGCATGATATGATGACAATATATTTCTTGACATTGCAAGTTGATGTTAAATGGAATGTCGACGTGATAATGTATTGATAGCCTTTCGACCGAAGTGATGTATCAACACGATATGTCAACACATGGCATTTTTCCATGCCATGTCATGATATGACATGACATATCAACATATGCATCCATTACAGATGATGAGTCCATGACTCTACAGGTCAAAAAGACACCGGTGGAGATGAGATATGACGCAGAGATAAGACGTAGATAGACGTGTCAATGTGACGTTTGAACATGGAATGACATGATGTCTCGCTTCGGGCAGTATTCAGAGACATGATGGGTCGAGACGATCAAGTTATCAGACATGACGTCCAGACATGATGTGATATGTCTCTATGACATGCCATGTCAATGTACCCTGCCCCTACGTCAGAGGATTTGTCAATACATGTTGTCAACATGATGTTTGAACAGAAAATGATGCGTTCACAAAATGTGTTGTCATGACGTGTTGATATATGAATTGTCAACAATATACAAAGTTTCAAAATAACATGCCGTGCCAATGACTTGCCAAAAGGTGTTCAAACACATCACTATTTGACACGACAGTTTGTGTTAACACCTGCAGTTTTTTTAACATGACTTGTCAATACCAAAACATGATGTTAATAAGACATGGCCTGTCAACATGAAGTCATGTGGGAATATGACATCACGTTTGACACCTGAACTTGATAGGTATATGACGTGCTAACATGACGTTAACTGCAGTGATTAGATATATGATGTTTAACAATTACGTGTCATGTGTTCACATCAACATGACCGGGTGTTGATATGATGACAAAATATGATATGTGATGGGTTGATATCATATGTCGACATGTGTTGATCAGACAGGTTGAATTAGTTGATGTGATGTGTCAATGTGATGTGTCGATATGATGACGTGTGGAAAAGACATTACTTGTGCTGATATGACATGATGTGTCAAAATGACATGTGTCGACCCGACATGATATCAAATACTCCTCTCGTCTCTTATCCTCTAAACTTCTTTAATCCGTCTCCTCGAAGGTGTTTCCTGGTGAAGGTGGTATCTAGTGGCGGTTAACTCTGTTGAGGTGGCAACTGGTGTTGGGATTTTCTTAAGTAAGTAGTGACCTCTGGTAAAAAAAGTGGCTTTCGATGAGGGGATACCCTGTGGTGAAAGGGTAATAGACTGTACAAATGCAACAGCAGGGTCTCGTGTGCGATAATAGACTCATAAATTTCTACATGTGAAGCGTGCTGTTCGAAGATCGTAAGGTGTAACTATCCACGCGTGAAATAGCTCGCCGTTTGTGTAAGACAGCTGTTTATATTCTTGTGTGCATTTGGAAAGTGGTTATCAAACCTCTTATTAAAATATATCCCCAAATATGATATGTGGGGCAAAATGGACTATCCCCAGCCCATTTTCCGAGTCAAATTAATGAATAATATACATCGTCAATCCAGGCATAACTATATGGCTGCGTCCCACTAATGAAGCGTTACCATAATTTATTGCACATTCTGAATAAGCCATTTAGAGTGACAGTTTACTCGAGATAATAAGGATATGCCGACATGATAACATGCATTTTGGCTACCAATCACCCTGCAACCAGTGTGTCGCAAAGTTTTCATTAAATTTTTATAATGGGAGAATGACAATTTTCATCATTTTTAAAAGTTTATTTTATTTCGTTTGATTGAATTGTTATCCATCATTTATGAAAAGGTTGGAAGTGCTACTCCCGGTACAAATTGGAAAAATAATGGAAGACTGTTCAAGTGTGTAACGGTAGTCAATGGAACGTGTCAGCTTTTTTTCATGCATTTGCAACAATGTGGCATTGCCAGAAAATGTCTTCCTATTTGTAAAAAAAAAGTAATTTTTAGATATCAATCAATCAAACAAAAATTCATTAAAGTTTGTAAAAATTGATCAGAGGGTCTCTTTTATAGTAGAATGACCTATAATATGTACACATATCCCTTTGGAAGGTTACAATTCAGATGATTTCAGAGATGTGTTTCTGGACTTGGATATTCGAGTCACAAATGAGAGGAAAGGCGTTAAAGTCTATCACAAAATATATATCATTAACTTTGAAGTAGTTTACAATCCTTTCTCGGAGAGTAATATTTAGGAAGCTATTGGATATTATAAATGTTTGTCACAAATTTTGATATTTGGTCGTATTTATTATGAATTTCAGGACTCTGCGTCTGGAACCAAATTTATTTGCAATAAACTTGAGTCAAGAGGATTCAAAGATGTACTTTTGATCAAATATATCTACAAATTGTGCTGTAAATATCCAGAAATTTTAAGAAAGTTTGGCTTCAATAATTTTAGAGATTTTAGGCTTGCCTGTTGTGCGACTTAATTTAGTCTTTTGGCATCATTCTGTGTTTATATTCACCTTTCAGACATTTTAGGCCTCCTTATTTTCTGTTGTGTTAAACTACCAGCGGGGAGCAAGCAGTGGGCTACAACGTTACAAGCTTGACTAATTGTAATTGATATCTGGTTAAGAAATATATTTTGATTGCATTTTATAACTAAAGGTAATGATTTTATTTTTTTCTGACCTGCCCAACAAGTTGTGCTGTAAATATCTAAAGATTGTTAGAAAGTTTGGCCGCAGTAATTTTAAAGATTTAAACTTGACTGTTTTGTACTTAATTTTATCTTTTGGCAAAATCCTCTTTTAATATTCTCCTTTGGGATATGTAAGGCTTACATGTTTTCTGTCAGGTTAAACCTCCAGGGGCTATCGATAGCAAGCAGTGGCCGGCGACAGTTTCAGGTTTGCCTCAATGTTTTC
>CAXHWN010000630.1:0-14000 GCA_964020975.1 Hermodice carunculata
CTCTATTGCATACTCGCCTCCGCTTAGGTAGCAGTCAGCTGAATTCCCAACTTTTCAAGATTGGTGTCAAAACACATGCCAGTTGTCAATGTGGTGCTACTTATGATGATGCTCGGCATTTCTTTTTTTCTTGTCCAAGGTATACTGTTATACGATCTCAACTACACAATATCATTTCACCGTATGCTCCATGTACATTGCAAACTGTACTGTATGATTCTCCTAACTGCATCGTGACAGAGAACACCCAAATTTTCTCCGCAGTTCAAACTTTTAATGTGCTCTCTGGAAGATTCACACAAGCAGGTATTGGCTGAGGAATTATTTGTTTTTCTTACACAAAACTTTATCTGAATTATGTGCCTAGTAAACAAAATTATTAATTATTTCGAACGTATTGAGCCCCCCCCCCCCCCCCCCAATCTGGCCCTGTCCAACTGTGATGTCTTCTCACTGTTGTATCGCGGCAAGTCGGTGGGTTCTGCCTCACCGTGCAGCGATTGTGTGTCTGTTGGTGTCCTGTTTAATTGTTGTCTATTCTTCCACGAGAGGGATTTATATGGAGCTGGGCCATCTTCCAAATTGTTAATTGCCAATGAGAATATTGTAATATTCATTGGCAGAACGAAAGAAAAGTACATTTGATGAAAAGATACACATGGTAATAAAGATTTTGGATATACTTGAAGACAAAAATAGTTTAATTGGATTTGCAAGAGAGGAACTGGGTAATATTCTTACAAGTTTATGTGTAGAATAATATCGTTTATAAGTTGTTAATATTCACATGCCATCTGTAAGTACTATGTATCATCGTAGAGTTCTTTGTTTCTTTTTTCTTCTTACTTTCTTACAAAATGGTGTACCTGTATTGCGTACGGGAAGTATAATATATATATATATATATATATATATATATATATATATATATATATATATATATATATGTATTGTTCAAAAAAAAAACCACACGTTTAAACCAAAGCAGTGCTAAGGTCAGGTGAACCTGAACCTGAACGTGTAGAGGGGGTCTTATTTTTGCTAATCCCCTATGATTTGCTTACATATCCCAAATTCTTGTTCACATGATCAACATGGAAGTTTGAGGTAAATTTATCATAGGGGATTATTAAGAATAAATAGAGCCTTTCCGCACGTTCACCTACAAGTTTACACAGCCTAGGTTAACCTCCATAGTCTTTATCTGTTCTCGAGCAGAATAACTTTCTCTCATTTATTGTGTGAAAAGCGCTCTGCATGGTAAGAATATTTTGTATAGCCTAAATTTAGTGGGTTTTATTTTTCATTAATCTGGAAAAAAATCCAACCATGAAATTATAGTCATGCATAAATGCCGTATTATGGATTTGTTCTACCTCTCATCAAAGTTTGAGAACGTTATACCACGAGAGGTAATTGGGGCTTTGTGTACTTAGAGATTATATGTCTCAGACCTGTTCAGGCCTATGACAGTGCGTCTGGACTTAGCGCAAGAAATAGACAATTATTATACTTGAACTACCTGAGTTTCCGTCCCTCGTAAGAACACAAATTTATTTTACAGCCAAAAGGCCTATCTCAAAATTTAAATGTCAAGAAACATGCTGAATTGTGTTAAAGTGCAAGGCCTATCAAAATTGTTTCGACAGATTACTGTGAATAAATAGCAACTGAAAGATAAAAATGTAACGTATGGGCAGCCAGCAGGGCAAAAATCAACTTAAGTAACACGTTACTCTGACCAAAGTAACGTGTTACTCTTTGACATAAACTCACGTGTCACATTGACAGAAAGATTTTCGTTAAACTGTGAGTTATCTCTTTTCTATTGTTAGTCGATTGATGGTAAATATTTTTGATATATCAAAGTAACGTGTTAATTTTGTCCTAAGTCATGCGTTATTTTGACAGAAAGTAATGTGTTGCTTTTGCCCTAAGTTAGGCGTTACTTTGACATAAAGTAGCGTGTTACTTTGTTCAAAGTGAGTGTTACCTTTTCTCAAAAGTTTCGCGTTATTTTGACCAAACTAACTTGTTAGTTTTACCCAAAGTTGAATGTTACTCAGAGCGGTCATAACAAAGTAGAAATTGGTCCCCTACACTTATGTGCGGTATTTATGTCAAACTGTGAGATATCACTTTTCTATTGTTAGTTGGTTGATGGTAAATATTAATGATATATCAATTATAATCAAGATCATCTACGATTTTAGAATTTAGAGTAGTTAAACTATTTGCCCCAGATAAAAGTTGAATTAGTGACAATAAGGTAATCACTTTTCAGTGTGTATGTTACAGTACTTGGTCTATTTTTGTCAAACTGTAAGATATCACTTTTCTCTTGTTACTCGATTGATGGTAAATACATTTGATATATCAATTATGATAGAGATGATCTTTGAATTTAGAATTTAGGGTAGTTAAACTATTTGTCCCCAGTAACATAGGGTGTCTTTCTCCCAAGTGGCTTGCTACAAAAGATTCAACTCAATCATGATGTGACAGAAGGAATGTAATCTACATTGATTGCACATTTCATGATTCTTTGCAGCTTTGACATCTTATTATCTTCAATTCGACTTGCATTTTCAACGTTCATTTTATGATTCACTTGTTGGCACTTTTAGGGAAGACGTATTGAAAGTTCAAAACACTAATACATATATTCCGATGTTACTATATATATATATATATATATATATCATAGCAGGGTCATTTATATATTTTTACAAGGGGTCCTTTATAATGGTTATCGTCTGGTCTCATCTGTCCCATAGTCAAGTCAACTGTACGGGGGCCACTGTGGAATTGGCAACCAGTTCTCTCCTACCTCTAGTTTCTCAGCTTCTTTTAACACTCGCTGAGTTTCAAGCCAGTCCATTCTCCGCTGTTATCTTCCAATCTTTTCTTTTGTCCCAGTCTCTTTCTGCCTTTTTGTCTCCCTCTCTTTCTGGCTGATCCTTTTGACAAAGTTGACTGGACAAGACTTTCTGGAGTTCCAGCAAATGTCTTGCGTATGAAGGGACACCATTTGCAGAGTGCTGTAGTAGCATATACGCCACATGAGTGTTCAGTACTTCAGAATGTGTGCTTCCCTGTTTGTTGAGGTAGGCACTACGTTTTCTGTTGTCGTACATAAAGAGTATGTGTTTTGTGCCTTGCTGGGTGGCAGAATTAGAAGACCAATAAATGTATTACCCCCATGCCAACCGGTGTATGTGGTGTGACTTTCCTATGTTAGTGAAGTATTAAATGAGGTGATGTCTCAAGTGATAATTTGTTCACGAGCAAGACAACATTTTACACCGTGAACTTAGAAATTCAGACAAGATCACAAGATCCAATCGCAAATGATCCCGAATAATAATAGTAATACAAAGCTAAGGTTTCAATATCATGATAATGTGGTAAAGATACAAAGCTTTAGATTTTGCTCATCTTTGAGAGTTCAACAGTTATCAAGCTTACATTCATTCAGAGTTACTAAATTTAGTTTCCACTTTTTATATTGGGATACAGCCGTATGCAGTTTATTTTGTTATGTAATTCTAACTTTATTTACATAGTGTTAGTGATTTATTTTACATTTTATCAGTTAAAACAAATATAGAAAACACAGTTGGTAAGAAATGAAAGATAAAAATTACAAATAAATGAAACAGGGGCAGGCAGGGGTATCAAAAGTTATTAGGGCTCTTTCATGACAGAGTTGTTATAAACCTAAGTATTAATTAGCCGCACCAGAAACAAGTAATACCAATATTGTCTAAACTGGCCTGACACTTCCTATAAGGTGTCTCCCTATGGATAAAACTTTCATTGTCTGTAAAAAAAAACTAATTGTTTATTTTTCCAGTGCCAAGCTAAGCATCCTGCAAGGTGTCCCCCTTTGGATAAAACTTTCATTATCTCCCGCCCACGAAGTGGGGGGGGGGAGATATAGTAATGACGACCGTCCGTGCGTCCGTCCCAGATTTCTTGCGCGCAATATCTCAAGAACAGATTAAGCTAGGATCATGAATTTTTTACAGTTGGTCACCCTTATTAGTGTTCACGTCGAGTTCGAAGGAGAGTGACCTTGACCCCATTTCAAGGTCACCAGGGTCATTTATCTCTAAACTTCTTGTGCACGATATCTTAAGAACCAGATATGATAGGATGATGAAATTTTCACAGTTGATCACTCTTGTTAGGGTCTACATTGAGTTCGAAGGTGTGTGACCTTGACCTAATTCCAAGGTCACCAGCGGCAATTCAATTTTCTTTGAATTTGTTGTATGCAATATCTGAAGAAACAAGTGAGGTAGTCTGCTCATGCCATAATTTTTAGGTTATTTTTTATTTACTTGAGTATATGTTTACCATGACACCCAGGGCAGAGGTACAGTTAACGTATCGTCCCCATTTAAGCACAATATCAGAAACATGCCAGTATGTACCTGACAAATATACAGTTATCTTTGTTTTAAAATTATGTGGGCGGGAGATATGGACAGCGTCAGCGTCAACTTGTTGATGGTAAAATTGATTCTTTATTATTCTTGTGGCACACCAAGCATGGCTGGTCACCCCCTTACCAGGACCTGATTGGCTACCCTTGTTAGTGGTCACTACACTATTTTTCCAGTATTTATGCCTTAAATCTCATAAATCCACCATTTTCATATATCAGAATGACATTTTATTTAGAGTACCATATCATTTGGATATATATATACATATATATACAATGCAGGATTGGTATGTCTATCTTGGAATCTCTGGATGCTGACCTTGCTTGTTTGATGGCTAACAAATTGAATATGCATGGTCCTTGTTTGCTCAGAATTCCGTAGCAGTTTCTCTTGCATCATTAAAAAGTGTTGTTGGCTTCTATTTTTCATGACAGTCATTGAAATATTTTGTCATTGTGACGTCTTGTTGCATTGTCATTGTGACGTTTTGTTGCATTTGGATGTTGGTTGACAATGTATGACTTGATGAATATTGAATTCTTGATATATATCTAGTTATATCCATGCTGATAGCTTGTGGATGTTTGGACGGTTTTTGACTTGGACTGGTTTTGGGCAACGATATTGACATGTAATGATATCGTATTATTTAACCACCTTGAGGACCCTAGTGAGGTAGACCTGAAGCTCTGGATGTGGACAGCTTTTTTCTCCTAAACACTGGTGTCTGGGGCTAGATGAGGTGAGATCCATGCCTTAGTGCATGACCAAATCCAATGGAAACGTGACCACTCCTTTAAAGATACTCCCGTCATGCTTTGGATATATGTCTTCCCCAAGAGTAAAGAATTTGTGCCCTTTGAGAGCACTAAACTGGTATCTCCAGTGCACTGAGGTGTTTTGTGGAGAGAGAACACTTTTGTTTCTCCCCATTGAAGAGTCAAAATGAGGACATACAGTCAGCAGAATTATTTCATTGTGGATCAAACAGACCATGCTCGAAGCCTAGAAGACAGTGCAGAACCATCCGGCAATTCTTAAGAGACTTACTGCCAGAGCTCACGAGGTATGGGCGTTCAATGGCCGCTAGCAGACCCTTTGGAATGTTGCAGTAGTTCACGTTCTCGGGACATGTCACCGGAGGTTTCCAATCACCTTTTTTGAGTACTATCTTCAGAACATGCTCATATTGCAGGAAGGCATTTATGGCTTTGCTTGCCTGGAATGCTCCTTCACTTGGATTCTGGCCTTTTAGTATGGCCCATTTACCAACTTTTACCAACTTGGCAGCCTCAGTCTGCTGTTCTAGAGCCTACAGAGCTGTGGTTTAAGTCCATTGAATCCATGTTTCTAAACAGGTTTTAGATCGCAAATAACCAGAACATCATTGCCACTGAACTTACTTGACCATAACCCAGTGTTATTGCCATTTTGTCTGAGAGACAAATAAATTCTGCTTATTCCTCGTGCTATGATGCCCACCTTCGGAACATTAGCAGAACTCAATAAAGAATGACGACTTTAACAATAACAATATATTAACAACCAAAATCAGTGAAAAGTAACCGATCTCCACTGGTAATTCAATAGTTCAACAGTGTTAAGTAAATCTTAATCCCTGGTGAATTTACCCATGGGTACTGTCCAACAGTTCCTAGTCCTATGTCAGGTGCCAATTGATCTGGTACAAATCCCACAGAGGCATGGTTTGGTTTCAATGCGGTACTGAAAGGTGTGATGCTAATCCAATCCCACAGAGGTGCAGTTTGGGTCCAGTGTGGTACAATTAACACCAAATATACCAATCCACTCAAAGACACTGTCCACACTCCACTGGTAATAAAAAATAGGTTACAGTTCCACTGACTTGGAGTCACACAGTTTCTGTCAGATCTTCGAAATTCTCTCTCCCTTCCCTCAGGAAAACATCTGCTTGATACATATAGAGACAGAAAAGTATCACCATTGTTCCAGAGTTTTTCAATCAGTCACACATCCCAGTGCATTCAGTGAGACCTGTTATCTGATCCTTTTAGATCATCTCCCAAATGTGTACAGACAGTACAATGAAATGAGTCATATGAATGTAGGTCAACATCGTTTACAAGCTGCCTGAGAGTCTCCCCAACAAAGCAGGCAAACTATGTGAGATGGTACACAATCAATGAGTACAGTGACTTCTAAAATCAAAACAAGTGGGCATACCTACATTCATAAAACACCCCCCTCCTTGAAGAAGGAAAAATTGAACATTTAAGGAAATGTTTTCTTCCCAATTGTCAATGTTACTTTTTAAGTATTCTAACCTACAAGACACAGTGATTACCAACAAATAATGTCTACTATTTCCACAAAGTGGCATTTACATTCGCATAGTTTAATAGACCTTTTTAATAGGTTATAGGGCATTGCAAATGTTTAGCACATTTTGTCACCGGTGGTGGCTCTGCCTGTAATCGGGGTATTCCTGTCGCCATTGAGCACTAGTTTAGAAATGAAGGCGAATGCAAGAAAAAGTGGAGCAGAAGTTGAAAGGAAGAATTTAGATTATAAGTGTCTGTATCATACATGCATAATTACTTTTAAATCCAAGCATAAGAAACATTTTTGGGTCGACTTCAATGCGGCTATATTCAAATATCACGCCAGGATAGCTGGCAAGAATCAGCCACACACAAACATGGTTTCTTCAGCAAGTACTTATAGAGCACAGAACTGTGTTGATTGAGGCCACTGTTGCATTGAAAATAAACTAAACAGGAGGTTGTGAATACTTTTGATAAAATGAGAACACGAACGGTTTGTACACAGGAAACAATCTTCCATGAGCAAGCCATTCAATTTTTTCAAAGGGGGGGGGGGCGAAGCCATGCAATTGAACATCCCACCAACAACTGCGCAAAATTGCACTCAATTACACATGTGGCTTTACATTATTAGTGTGGTAATACATATTTGAGACGTCACTCGACTGAATATGGGCGAAATATATCTATCAACCTTTTAAATGCAACATTAATCAGCGTCAAAAAGCACAGCTAGCAAAGCTGATTCAGGGTACTGCAAAGCCATGAGCCTCGCCAAAATACCACTGAGAAACACCGGTAATAACATGAATAAAACTGATCCATGCTTAGGATTATAAAGGTGGTGCAAAAAATCTAGTATAACCCTGCAAAATAGTCCTCCAAGAACTGGGATACCAATCAAAGGAGCAGATTTTATTTTCTGATTGGTTTTCCGACCACTTGACATGTCTGACAAAATTGTGCCACATCCCGATGTAATCCGGCCAAAAGAAGTATTGTAATATTCTATCTTGAGTCTTAACAAATTTTGCCCTATATGATGGAAAAATAACTATTTGATGAATGATTCTCCATTTATCATCCGTGGAAGCATCTGGAGGTCTCCATTTCCTCATCAATACTCCTGACTTAATATAATAACAGACCGGGTCTTTTTGTCCCTCTTCTTCAATTAAAGCGTTACTTGTCAATGTTCTTAACTGAGGGCCAGCTTTTTTGTCCTAATCAGCCTATTTCGTTTCAAATGAGTCATTTGACTCAGATGATCATTTTGGTTTACCTGGTCAGAGAGGTTATCATCATGGTTTACCTCTGGACTCAAGTTACTTTCATTGCTTCCTTGGTCCTCCTGATTAACAGCAGAGCATGTCTCTGCCAGTCTTAGACATTCATGATCCTTGTCACTGGCTTCTTGTTTAGAAGCTTCAAGACCTTGTCACCACGCAGGCGGGAAAAATGCCCAATAATTCCTGCTTAAAATGTTCTCTGTGTCCTCTCTCATGACTGGCTGATCTGTTAAATATGGTACTGATTTACCTTTCACATTATCCCCTGCTCTATCATTCCACAGAGGGAAGGTCACACCTTCTATCGAGACACTAGGTACAAAACCTATAATCACTGGTCCAGTTTTGAAATCAGACTTCAGGTAAACTTTGTGAAGCGGGACTGTTATGTGATTTCCCTCAACACCCTGATGTGATACACTGGCTTTTTGATACGTTTCATTTGACAAAGGAATTACATCTTCCAACAGTGAAGACTGAACAGCACCAATGTCTCTTAGGATCAGAACTGCCTCCTGGTCCACGGTATTTTATTTCTGTGACACCAGCCCTTCTGATTTGAAACTTTTATAGCCATCCAATACGGACTGAGCTACCCCAATATGTGGGTTTTAAAATTTATCATGAAGGTTATCAGAATGTCCATCAGACATATTTAAAGGTGGGAGGCCCTTAATGCTGGCTGAACCAACTGGTTTTCCAGTATTATTTGTCCTTCTCTGGAGTAAAAATCAGTTGATTTCACATGGCCCCTTTTATGGCTGTAACTGCATGTGGATCCACTAAAGAATTTCTGCCCTATTTTCTGATTAACATGTTTATCAGAATCAGGAGAATTATTGGGCTTTTGTTCTTCTGAGTTTTGCCTTGGGGAGAGGTTCCCTCAGGTTTCTTTCCAAATTTAGATCTAAACTGACCCTGTTTTGGTTTTCCAAAGAAGCTTTTATGTGTGAACTCATGGTCATCAGCCAAAACTGCAGTTTCATGTAATATATCTGCCTAAGGCTCATCCAGGTAGGTCTTAATTTCTTTCGCAATGCAAACTTTAAGATCTTCCAAAATAACTTCCCTTAATTTGTCAAAATCATTTTCTATTTTCCTGGAGGCACAACATCTGTCATTTTCTCTTTCTTTCTGGAAAATTACACATAAGTTTCACCTGGTTCCTTTTGCCTGATTCTGAATTTTTGTTTGTAAGTCTCAGGTACTAATTCATATTCAGAACAGCATCTTTCAACACATCATACTCAGAACTTTGCTTTATGCGAAGGGGGGAATAAATTCCTTGTGCTTTTCCAATAAACACACTTTGTAACAGACAGAAATAATTTTTACACTGCTTTTTTTCAAATTTTGGTACTTAAGTTGCATTCTTGGCTACATGACCAAGGCAAACTTGGGAAATGTGGCGATGGCCACAGTTTCCAGGTCTTCCTTTACCAATTTATCAAAATCTTTGACAGTTATGTTCTCATTACCCAGAAACACACTTGGATCTTTTGACATGATGTCCTATTCTCTATAAATTGACCAACGACTATGTTTATAAATACAAATCCTTTGTTGAGTTCAAACTGTAAGGTTCAGTATTAAAAAACTTCCGGAAATTTTCAGTAGATTCAACTATTATGTTCTTATTGCAAAATAATTCAATGTTTTGCTTTTAATTTGATCCCGTTTGTCTTCGATTTATCCCGGTGGAGCACCCACAATTTGTTATGATGCCCACTTTCTGAATATTAGTGGAACTCAAAAAAAATGTCAACAATGATATAACTTTAACAATAATATTAACAAGCAAAAATTAGATACAAAGTAGGTAAACTTATCCCCACAGGTATTTCAGTAGTTCAGCAGTTTTAAGTAAATCCTAGTCCCTGGTGAGATTACCTACAGGTACTGTCTCACAGTTCCAAGTCCTATGACAGGTGCCAAATGATCTGGTACAAATCCCACAGAGGTACGGTTTGGTTTCAATGCGGTACTGAAATGCGTGGTGCTGATCCAATGCCACAGAGGTGCAGGTTCTGGTCCAATGTGATACAATTAACACCAAATATACCAATCCACTCAAAGACACTGTCCACACTCCACTGGTAATAACAAGATATGTTTGCCCCCCGCCCTCATTACCCTTGCCCTCGCTACCCTATTGATAGTGGTAGATGGGGCACTCATGACCTTACAAAATTAGTGAAGGTTGATCATACATCAATGTCACATATCTTTAAATTTTAATCTTCGACTAGCCCCGAATATGGACTATAATCTTGTAAAATAGAAAAGTCCTAGCTTCAAAACCTCTTCAGTAATCATGCAGAAACCAAAGTTAAATCAGGTAGATATGTGACCTTTGAATTTAGAGCAAGGTCACCAAACTTTACATTTCTTCTAGCCCTTAACAAGGACTATATAGCGGTGCAGTATCCAAGTCGTTGCTCAAAAACTTCTTCAGTTACTGTGCAAAAACCACAGAAAGTCTACTGTCTGTGTGCGACCCTCAAAACTGGGTCAAGCTCACCCATCTACAAACTCAAACTAGCCCTTATGGGCAACTATAAAGCTGTAAAATATAAAAGTGCTACCTCTAAAAATGCAAGTTATCATGCAGAAACAGTATTCAACCAAGTGGCTCTGTGACCTTTGAAATTAGATCAGGGTCACCCATCTTCAAACCTGATCTAGTCCCGAATACAGACAATTATCCAGTGCAATATTAAAGCCCTAGCTTAAAAACCTCTTCAGCTATTGTGCGGAAACCAAAATTAACTCAGGTACCACACTGACCTTGGAAATTAGGTGAAAGTCATTCATCTTCAAATATTGCCTAGCTTTTGACTAGAATTATAAACCTGTACAGTATCAAAGTCCTAGCTTAAAAACTTCTTGAGTTATTGTGCTGCAACCACACTGTAACTACAATCTCACTGTGACCCTGAAAACTGGGTCAAGGTCACCATCTTCAAACTCAACTTAGCCCTTACAGAGAACCATAAAGCTATGCAATACAAAAGTCCTAGCTCCAAGGTATAAGTTATCATGCAGAAAGCATGAAACCATATTTAGTAAAGTAGCTATGTGACCTTTAAAATGAAGTCAAGGTCATTTATCTTCAAACTTCGCTTAGCCCCAAGCATGGACTATGATCCTGTGCAATATAAAAGTCCTAGCTTAAAAACCTCTTCAGTTATTGTGCGTAAACCGAGGTTAAGTCAGGTACCACTGTGACCTTGGAAATTAGGCCAAGGTCATTCATCTTCAAACATTGCCTAGCTTTTGACTAGAATAATACAAGTGTACAGTATCAAAGTCCTAGCTTAAAAACTTCTTGAGTTATTGTGCGGAAACCACAGTGTAACTACAATCTCTCTGTGACCCTGAAAACTGGGTCAAGGTCACCATCTTCAAACTCAACTTAGCCCTTACAGAGAACCATAAAGCTGTGTAATACAAAAGTCCTAGCTCCAAGGTATAAGTTATCATGCAGAAAGCATGAAACCATATTTAGTAAAGTGGCTCTGTGACCTTTAAAATGAAGTCAAGGTCATTTATCTTCAAACTTCGCTTAGCCCGAAACATGGACTATGATTCTGTGCAATATAAAAGTCCTAGCTTAAAAACCTCTTCAGTTATTGTGTGGAAACCAAATTTAACTCAGGTCCCACTGTGACCTTGGAAATTAGGCCAATGTCACCCATCTTCAAACTTTGCCTAGCTTTTGACTAGAATAATACAAGTGTACAGTATCAAAGTCCTAGCTTGAAAACTTCTTCAGTTATTGTGCCGAAACCACAGTCTACCGTCCGACCGACCGACCGACCGACATGTGCAACGCTATATGCCCCACCTATTTCAAAGGGGGGCATAAATATAGCTCACAGCCCCACTGGTTTGGAGTCCCCCAGTTTCTGTCAGATCTTCGAAATTTTCCCTCCATTCCCGCAGGAAAATATCTGCTTTACATACAGAGAGAGAGAGAGAGAGAGAGAGAGAGAGAGAGAGAGAGAGAGAGAGAGAGAGACAGAAAAATATCACCATTGTTCCAGAGTTTTCTAATTAGTCACACATCCAAGTGCATTGAGTGCACCTGTCTCTGATCTTTCTAGGTCCCCTCCAAAATGTGTACAGACAGTACAATGAAATGAGTCGTATGAATGTAGGTCAATATTGTTTGTAAGCTGCCTGAGAGTCAACCCTCCCCCCCCCCAAAAAAAAAAACAAAACAAAAAAAAAAACAGGCTAACTCTGTGACATGGTACACAGTCAATCAGTACAGTGACTTCTAAAATTTAAACACCCAGGCATACCCACATTCATAACACCAGGATCTTTACTATCAGACATTAAATCGAATATGGCTCCCGAAGCTAAAAGCCAGTTCCAGTCTTGGTTTACCACTGGGGAACACACTTGGTTTGACAGCAGGTCAGTAAGGAGGGGATCCTGCCGAACAGCATGGAAATCTGCTGCAGATGGTCACATGTACACTGATCCCGGGGACTCTACAGCAGATGTTGCCTCCACACAAGGACCTATTAGGTCACACAAGACCAAAGGTTTGGTATTTGGACAGTATTATTACCTGTAGCCTTACTCTCCAACCAAAACATTTGTATATGGGCAACGGTGATTGAGAGGTAACGTTACGTAAATTATACATAAAAGTTTTAGTAATTTCAGTATGAATGAGAACACTTCCCTCTCAATTACTTGTGAAGCCCAACCAACCTCCCCGCTCTCTCACTCCAATCTACTGATGTTCACTGACCCCTCCATTGAAGGAGCAGGTATGTGCGAGCATGTTCACAGAGTTGTTTCTCAACCAATCAACAGGTGGTGCCGTCACACCAATGAACTTTTGTCTATAAGACAAAGATTGATTAGATCTAAAATCTAGCGATCAGGAGCATTTCCAGCTGCTATGTGCAAAGCATAAGGCAAGGGTAATTGAGAGGTCAGTATACTCATTAATACCAAAATTGCTAAAAACTTCACGTAAAAGGTTTATTTTTAGGGGAAGTCCTAAGAACCATTATAATAAATCGAAACGATACTACTCAAGGTCACATGTCATTCAACATTTATATCTGTGATCT
The DNA here is from genome assembly GCA_964020975.1 of Hermodice carunculata. NCBI lineage: Eukaryota > Metazoa > Annelida > Polychaeta > Eunicida > Amphinomidae > Hermodice > Hermodice carunculata. The sequence goes on from CAXHWN010000630.1 coordinate 13,146, forward strand.
GTTAATCATTATCGTACCACTAAACATAAAAAAGGTTTACAGACAGAAACAAACGGATTTTAATAAAATAGTGGAGGGATGCACTATACCCATCATGTGACCCATTTTTTTCTATTTAGAATCTGGACAAAATGGGTGAAGATCAGAAACGTACCCAGGGGTTTCTGTGTTGCCCGGAACCCTCCCCCCCACCCGCGAAAAAAACATGTTTCGTATACATTCAATTTTCCCACGTTATTTTTCAAAGAAAGAAAAAGAAAAAATGTTCACTAGGTTGGCTGCTCTAACTCTCTATGCTACGGTGTGATATGGGCATGCACATGCCAGTATTTCCATTGTAGTACCAAACTGAAAGCTTCGAACTAAATGTAAGATTAAAATCTCTTCTCCCTCTATGCTGGGGGTTCAATAAAATTATCAACTAAAGGCTTTTGATGAGCTTGTATTACCTAAGAGGTCACTGATTGTTCGCCAAGCATCAAAAGTATGTTTTGTATCATTTAGGCACCTCTTTTCTGTTTTCATAAATAAAATTTAGCCATCAGATTTGATGAATATGATCAAAAGAAAGTATCAATGGGCAAGCAAATAGGATAAACAGATCGCAATTTGAGTTTTAGTTGTTGAGATGATAATTAAATTAGTACTAATGTCACTCATTTAAGGTTGTTCTGTTTACCTTTTGGTTATTTGCTTATATTTGTACTTGTATGTTTATGTTTTGTTATCGGTAACTGTCCAACTCCTATGTATGGGTAATGATGATGATGATGATGATGATGATGATGATGATGATGATGATGATGATGCTGATGATATTGATGGTGGTGGTGATGATGATGATGATGATGATGA
>CAXHWN010000631.1:0-22500 GCA_964020975.1 Hermodice carunculata
TGCATGTAAGCCTACACGATAACGACAGGCGTTTTCTAGCCTTTTCAGTAATTCTTGTGATATGAGCATCCCATTTCAATTTATGGGACAGAGTCAAGCCTAAATGGGTATGAGTAGTGCTTTCCGGTATAACAGAATCAGCAAGATATGGACTTACATCGAATATATTAAAATTACTGCCCTAATCATGCTAATAGTCGATATTGCATGCAAGAACAAGTTTATGTATTCTGTCATCTAAAGTTGACTTCAGCATCTTCGGAAGAAAATAATTACAATTCAATATTTCTCTCATTTCTTACTTTAAAGTTTTACACACCCATATATAAAGAAAAGAATTTCAGTTTTCAATAAACTGTTTACATGTGTCAATAAATAGGACTGACCAGTATGACACAGTGTCACTTATGGAGTCAAAAATTGTGAAACCAGTTTCCCAGGGAGCAGAGTGGAGTACATTGTCCAAGTTGTAGAAATCAGCCCTCTTAAAGTTCCAGACAGAGCGTTTGAAGGGGCAATCCTTGTAATGATTCACAGAGAAAAGGCAAAAGACAACAGATTAATATATATATATATATTATATATATATATATATATATATATATATATATATATATATATATATATATATATATATGTATGTATGTATGTATGTATGTATGTATGTATGTACGTGTGTGTGTATGTATGTATGTATGTATGTATGTATATGTGTGTGTGTGTGTGTGTGTGTGTGTGTGTGTGTGTGTGTGTGTAACCAGTTGGCGTTTGGTGCAAGCCCCGCTATCTGTGCGCTGTGTTAATGGCGTCCACCTTTTCGTTGTTTTGCTTCTGTTACGCCTCTCCTCGAGTACCCCATTTGTCTGCATGGGCGACGGTGACTGGTCGGCTGCGCGCGGTCAACAGCCACCGACGTCCTTGCCTGATTCGACGAGTGCCCGCGCAGAGGATGTGCTGTAATGTCCGTTCAGTGAACTTGTCTTTTTCCACAAGAGGGATTTGCATGGGGCTACGCCCTCTTTCCCAATTGTAATTCTCCGAAGAAAATATGTTTAAACCAATGGTCAGACCAGGATATAGGAGGGAGTATGCCGGAGTTAAGGATGTATCCAGGGGAGTCAGTTATCATGAGGTCCAGTAGATTTACAGAGTACTCCGACATACGAGTAGGTTCAGCTATGAGTTGATGCAGGTTGTTTTGAGCTAATAAATCAAAGAAACGCTGCCCGAATTCACTGTCAGTGTGAGGAAAATACCAACTTACACCGCGATTGTTAAAATCGCCTGTTGAAAGGAGTATTTTAGGGTTAAGTTCGATAGCTGACGAGATGGAGTGAAATAAATTGTCCAGAAATAGGTCTCTCTCTGCGGCAGATTGGCCTGGTGGACGATGATAAACATCTAGGATCAGTTTACCGGAAGTGACAGTAATTTCATCCCAGATGCATTCACTACTGGGAGTCTCCAACTCCACGCATCTTTTAATACTAGTAGGTAGATTGTCTTTTACATACAGAGCAGCCCTTCCCCCTAAACCAGTTTCCCGATCCTCACGTAATGGGTTTGAAAGCCTTCCATTGCCAATAAAGCACCAGGGTTGGTATTATCGAGCCATCTTTTAGATAAAGAAATGACCTCCAATTTTTCATACCCCGCCAAAATACTTATTTCTTGAAGTTTACCATCAGATTTTATGTTTTGTATGTTAGCATGACACACAGAAAACTTAATGAGAACAAAATTATCAACTGGGCCAGGGTTTGGATGAATATTCGTGGAGAGCACCTCAAGTTTAAAAACCGTCACATGTCTCAGATGGCATAGACATTCGATAAGTTATACTGCGACAAATACTATAAGAAAGGTAAAGGAGAGGATGAAACTATGATCGTGATATGCATAAGTAGAAACGTTGGCAGACATGGACAAGAACATAAAACCAACTTTGTTGTGAAATAACCCTATCGCAGCCCTATATTGATCGAAACAGGTGCCCATTAGGATGTATCGTACTGGGGAATAACCGTCAATGAACACTGTGTGACACAACAGAAAATAAATCAATTATTGTTTACAAAAACAAAAGAAAAAACAAAAATAAAAAAAAAATAAAACAAAAACAAAAAACAAAAAAAAAACAAAAAAACAAAAAAAAAACAAGAAGAAAAAAAAAAACAAACAAACAAACAAAAAAACAAACAAACAAACAAACAAACCCCCCCCATAAGTATATGAAATTGTATGCTTATTGATGTATTGGTTATTTTATCTATTAGCTGTGCCTCAATACATTGGGCACTTTTTGATTCGAAAATTTATTTGACTACGAACTTCAAAGACTGTTACAAAGATCGATCTAACTGAATCTCGTTACAATTTTCGCAAGCTTGTTTTGATTTTTGAACATAAGCGATTTTTTCCTTCTTCGATTGACAGGAATTTAGCAACCAGCATGGATGAGGAGCAAAGCTTGTTGAAGCCTACATGAATTTAATTTCCTGCCTGTCGATGTTCCGGCTTGGTTATCTCATCTAATCGCAGTGTCTCAATATACATACAATTATACATGTATGCGTATTTGATTCGAAGATTTCATTGATTAGACCTTGAAAGACGGGCACCAAGATCAGTCGAGCTGAATCTCATTATAATTTCAGCCAATGGGTTTTGATTTTTAAAGATCACAAATCAATCTTTGCATTACCAAACTTTGCAACAAATAACCAGACGTTTTCCCAGTTTCGTTCACTCCAGTCATCCGCCGACACCATGAAGAAAGACATCCCACAACAGCCTAACGGTGGATGATTTATCTAGTAGTGCAAGTGAGGATGCGAGCATCCACATTGCAAAGTACTTGGTAAGTCTGATCTCATGATATCTATTCATTTGATGATTTTTAAAAAATATTTTTCAATATTTTAAAAATTTTATTGTAGTTTCATGCCATCTCCCATCTCTCGCGTTTGCAACTATAGAAACCCGTTATACGATCCCAATGAATTCATGTGTAAGCACCCAGTTAGACCCGCTGATTTGTTTGCTGTTCTTACATTCCCGTACATTTAACTGCAGGCCTGCCACAGTGCAAAACAGTACGAATCTCTCGTACAGCAACATGTTCATATGGGTTGAAAGTAAGCTAACAGACCATTTGAACTTGCTTGAGAGCTCGGCATTTTTAGAATTATTGCTTATCATTATAAAAGTTGAGATTTTAACGGTTTTTACAAGATGAATGTCCTTTCTATTAGTTGTCAAAATTATAAGCTTTTAACTAAAGTAGAAATATGAGAAAAGCGCCAAAAACCACACAGGCATGTGGACATCCGAACGTCCACGTGTCATTCTTTTGGTTTTCAGCCGCCAAACGGAACAATGAAACAGTGTTGTTTTATTGTTCATTGGATTTGCCATTTGGCACAAACATATAAATTGAAAATGGAGTGATACCTCAATCTATAACAGTTTTGAACACAGGCACATAAAACAGATGCCTTGCCAAGTGCACGCAATGCAGACTCCTCCCCTTCCCCCACCTCCCGCGCGTGTCAATGGGAAGGCTTTGTCTTCTATAAATAAGAAGGCATGAAAGCTTTGACAATGCGGCCAGCACACGCTGATTTGTCCTGGAAAAAAAAGATGCATACAGAACTTTCAACAAAACTAAATCTGTGTTTTCTTCTTTCATTGTATTAAAGTTCACGTAGATTCAAATGAAATGGTGAATGCTGAAATTTCATTGGTTGATCACTTTGTTGAACAGAGTGCATTTTTTTCATATTGGTGGCGTGCGCCTACTGGTAAGTAAATTACAATATGTGCAGGGCATAATTCAAACAATGTCTATCACTCAGAATCTTAAAACTTAATTGTTTGAATTATGTCCTACACATATTGTAATATACTTACCAGTAGGCGCACGCCAACGTTATGAAAAAAAGCACTCAGTTTGTTTTGAAGTACACATGCGAAAATATATTTTGTGTGCTGGAATTACGTCAGCTCCCCGGCCAGGAGGTGCCACACAGGGCAATACCAATGCAATACATTCAAACATCCCCAGTGGTGATACTTGTGAGAGTTATCACACTTCTTTGTAACTGTTTGTAATTTCTTGTTGGTACAACCTTTTATCTGTACCATACTATCTGTAATGTCAGTTTAATGTACAATACAGATTTGTATTTGTAGAATTGTACCAATACCTAGACTGGTATGGTACAAGTAGCCTACAGACCCACACACACAGCCACAAAGAAGGAAAAAAAGGAGTGACAAACACACACACACACACACACACACACACATATATATATATATATATATATATATATATATATATATATATATATATATATATATATATATATATATATATATATATATATATATATACACACACATATATAGATACGGAAGATCTGAGACATATATACACAAGGGTACAGCGCATTTACTACTGCCACGATCATTGGTTGTGGTACCAGGCCTTGCTGCCACGACCGGCAGCGCTTTGTACCAGTGAGCATACATTATTTGAGGCATAATTCACATATCACACAATTTCAAGTTCAAGTAAGCTCAATGAATATTTTATTATGCCTATATTTCAGCTTTGTCTTTCTTGTGCATACCTTTGAATAAATTGTAATATCATGTTTGTTGACACCTGACTCAATAAATGTTTCATTAATGAAGATATATAATTTTGAATTAGATGAACAAAGCTGATTCAGATCAAATTTTCCTAAGAATTGTTCAAAAGTGTTGGAATCAAAATCCTCATCCTTCATCCACAACCAACAACGGTTCCAAATCCGCACTACCAAACCCTGTGTCAACTTAGATATTATTTGTACAATTTCATCTGTTATGTTTGGCATGGGAACAGATTTCTTGCCTTTCTTTTTATATTTTTTTTTTTTTTTTTTTTTTTCAGGTATGTGTAACCTCCGTGGGCAGCTCTACATGTGCACCAAAAGTAATCCCTGGTTACCACAACTTTTGAGTCTACCATATAGCATGAGAAATGGAACCAATTTTCACACGATACACAGTCAAACATGTCATCAACCGATTCTGGTAACCTACAGTCACAATAAACTTCAAATTGAAATGTCCGTGTTGTTATGTCCATTGTCTTTATGTTGTTTATTCGGCCAGAGTTTCCCCAAATAACAAGGGTGTTTGTTGCTCGCACAATTTGGGGGAAAGGTTGGAAACTTTCATTTTGAAAACAGCTTCTTAAATGACTTCCCATTAGTCTAGCGTTGTAATTTGCTGTGCTTTGATTGTGTCCGAAAATTATCTACACTTCATTAGCGATGGCAAAGAGACCACAGTCATACTCATTTATCTGTTGCTTACATGGAAGGAGACTGACTGATATCATATTAACACTCAGGTTTTTTGTTTGATTTTCCAACTAGCTGTGCTATCTGGGTTTTTAATGCACTAGGAATGGAATAATTGACACCTTACATGCTGTCCCATATTTTAACATTTTCACCTGGTGTCCAAGACACGCAAACCCAGTCATGGTGGCTTGTATTCACCATCTGAACCCAAGGAAGATTCCCTGAAGCCCTAGGATATCGATAGAAACACTTATCCCGAAACACTTTTGTATCTGCTAGACCTTCAAAAGAATCTCCAAATTGATAACGCAGTATAGAAGTTGTTTCGATCATGTGGTTGTCATTCAGGTAGTTCTCTGTTTGTATGACTCTGATACGTTCCGACACGAGCCAGTCATCATCATCATTCAGCAAGCGAGACATTCCTCTTGGTTTTGATTTTGTTTCGTACATTTGTTGCTTTGCAGATTACATGTAACTGCCTGAGGCCATGGAGGTATTATAATACCCCCGTGCTGAGACAGGCACATCTGCATTTCAATCACACCAGCACACATGGGGCTACCGGGGTAACAAGTTGTTTTTTTTATTATTATTATTTGAAGAAAACTCTATTTATGGGCATTTGTAAGTAATCATTCTTTCAACAGGTGTGCATCCATCATTTTATTGTGTAAAATACATTTTAACAGAGAATTAGAGTAAAGGCCCCGTATCAGCAAAAAAGTAGGCTTGCAGAGGCACAATCGAAGAAGTGCAGCAAAACTTCTTTGATGTTCTTCACATTTTGTTACAATTTCCTATAACATGTCACTTTGTATCTTGTGCCACGTGTCACTCGTTATACACTTTGATAAATACTCTTAAGTACCATGTTAATTTCACATGTATTTCGGACCATACTATACATAGTATATCTGAGAATTTTATAAAGTCATGGACTTAAAAACATGCTATGGCTCCATTAAAGGTCACTAATTTTTTCATGATCTGTGTGTTACTGACCATAAGGTGTACTGTATGTTATTCTAAGGCGGATTTTTTCCCTGGAAGGAGGGGCACAATGAAATATAATAGTATCAATATCATGACTAGCTGCTCCCGGGGTCGCCGGGGGGGGGGGGGGGGGGGGCAGCGGTAGCGGGCCGGACCTCTGTGCGAACCCACATGACATATTTGATTCATATTTTTATTTGCATGTTTTCGATGTTTTACTGAGTGTTGTTGTGTCATTTCATTTATATGTACCATGGTAACGTTCCCTGATGCAGTGGCTTGGCATTAGCTATGTTGGTTTTGTACCCGTATCTGACATTTTTGTATCTTTCATTTTACATTCTTGAGTAGTTATTTTACTTTTGGCATGGTGTATTTTATCTGTCTTTATCATTTCAATGTATTCCTTTGAATGTACTTTTAATTCCTCCGTTCGCGGAGGTTCAATGATAATAATAATAATAATAATAATAATAATAATAATAATAATAATAATAATAATAATAATAATAATAATAATAATAATAATAATAATAATAATAATAATAATAATTATAATAATAATAGCACGTATTGCTAGTGCATAAATTCTGTGGTGGGACCAAGTTTTCATTGGATTCTGGTAAAAAAGTCGTCAACCCTTTCAAAAGTTGAAAAATAGAACACCTACAAATATAGAGGAAAAATTAGAGTTAAAGACGTTCGGTACACTGGTCAAAAGAATTTATGAATCTCTGGTTTTTGGTTTGAACAAAGATATTGGCATTTGAAACAAAATACAAGCAAAAAATTGGTATGTCACGGTGCTACTTTTGTCGCTAGGTGGCAATACATGTAAGGATTACAGAAACTTGATAGCAAACATTATATATGTGGGTAAAAGCAAACAAATAAATTAAGGATGCAAAAATATGCATAAAGTAACTCAATATGAGTGTATGCAATGTATATTAAGCCTTTTAATAACAAATATACAGACAAAACATGCTGGAATGTGACTTTAAATTCATCTCGTCTTGCAAAAATGTATAAGTGCTCACATTATTTTTCAAGTTTGAAATAGAAAAAATATTTACAAATCCTTGAAAAATTGTAGGGGGTTTCCAAAGTATGTACTGATTTCATTGATTAACAAAAAAAGATATCATACGGTGCTATTTTTCCGCAATTGTACAAAGATTTCATGCATGTTGACTTAATTTGTTCTAAGCTCACAGGTACAAGGTATCCATTCATTGTCTAACTTCGATACCATATCAATATACATATATGTAGCTTAAATAAACGGCAGTGCGTCGTTAATTTTATATTCCAGTCATAATATATACTTTCATAGCTTTACTTAGAAGAGGCAATAGTGCAATGCAGCAATGTGGAAAAAAGGGGTAAAACTAAGAATATCAAAATTATGGTTGCCTTAATACATTGTCGAATGGTAACACAGGCAGCACATTATCAAATATGCCTGTGCCACCTTTTGACGCTGGAGTATTACTGTGTTGTTGTTGTTTTTTTTTTCCAGTTGGGACAACGTTTATCGTACCACATTCACAAGAAATGTAAAGTTTACTAGCCAAGCCATATCGTTATTCTGTTTCTGTATTTTTTAGGGACAATGTTTTTTTTTTTTTTTACATTACTTGCATACAAGATGATCGGCTAGTATTCGTCCCAGTTATAACTGTCAGTGTTTGCATGTACATGAGGCATTTGGGGGGTGGGCGTGGCACTTTCGATGGTGGCTTGGTCAGCGTTCGCTGATCGTGTACATGCGTTTTGGTCTACCACTGCCGTGTTTCGACGTATTCTGCCTTGTTTTAAAGCATTCAGTGCTTTATTTTGGCACTTGTTAACAAACCGCCCATTCTTTTTCCTTTTCACTCTTCGTAAACAATCCATATTTCTCAAACGGAACTGTGCAAAATAGGAAAAGCGAACAGCAGCTAGTGCAGGTATTGACAAATACCAGCTCTAACTGTATCGAGTCATTGGACCATAAATGGTTGCGCATATCGCGGTGTGCCGAGCGTCTTTAACTGTTGCCTACATAATTTTCACAAGTATTACACGTTTGTGAAATCTGCACATATGAAACTCTGGTTGTATTATTATTATTATTATTATCATTATTATTATTATTATTATTATTATTATTATTATCATTATTATTATTATCATCATCATTATCATCATTACTATTTTTTTATTGGGGATCATCATCATCATCATCATCATTACTATTTTTTTTATTGGGGAGGGGGGTTTGTAAAGAGACATTTCCCCAAAAGTAGGCCAGGGGCCGTCCATAATTATCATCATTTTCATTCAAAATCAACATAAATTTCTGGCTTATCCTTCCCTCTGTTCGTGGCCATGTTCAACTTTTATTCACAGCTAACAACAAAGACCACGACTGTTCAGCCAGACGGTGCTGTGGACTCGGCTCTTTTAATTTGCAAGCTACCGAAACTACAAGCTTTACATTCCCCTTTCATAGACCTTTATAATGATACATAACATTCATACACTTTTCATCCAAAAGTTATCATCCTACGGGAGGCGCGTATTGTGCCCATTGCCGTACCGGTGAAACACGACCCCACTGACCCGGGAAGCACTTCACTGCGAGTCCAGCGTGTCAGCAACTGAAAATTCATGAAGTGATTTCGCCAGAATGCCTGCGCCGATTTTCTTCAAATAAACACCAAGTGAAAGCTCTGTCATAGATTCCGATTACGTAAGTTAAAGTACGAGGTAGGTCACGTCCAAAGCACAGAAGGTAAGGAATGTACGAAGCCCTTTAAAGGGAATGCAGATGGACTCTAACAGGTACATGAATAAACTACCTGCAGAGTAAGCAGGGAACTGCTGAAGGTCCATGCTGCAAACAGCTCCACCGCTACCCTGCCCCCCCCCCCCCCCCACACACACACAAAGCAGCTGTGTGCAGACTCCAAAGAGGGTGCGGTTTGACTGGAGTACCGATAGACTCGGGCACGTTTTGACCCGGATAAAGGTTGACCATTTCCGGGTATTGTATTGTATTGCATTGTTTTGTATTGTATCTTTATTCTCTTACCAAGGTTACTGGCTCAGTCTAGTACACTGGTCTCCCGCCAGGGTCTGGATGAAAATTCTAAAATACGTTATGATGGCATGATAAACAGAACGAAATAGCAACAAAACTGATGACAATAGATAAACTAAAAAGACAAGTCACAGAACAAAGATACAGAAATAAAATGAGATTTTGAGGGTTATCACAGCAAACACTGATTCGCACGTTCTCACCCTTTCCTTGCATCAAATGGTTGGTTGATGTTGTTGCAGAAATGTTTTGCCACATGGTCGTTCAACCATGCACCTTCTAGTATCGACACAGAGCAGGTCGAGATAGATAGGTATAGATATATGTCAATAAGATGGATATCAACAACAACAAGCAGGGAAGTACAGCAGGTACTGGCTGGCATGGTTGGAGATCATGTGTACGAAATAATTCTGCCTGAATGCTAGCCCCAAGGGCCTTCCCCACGATCTGTTGTTTTTTTTAAACCCTAATCCAACAGAGCGTGGGAGGTCCCTTGCCTTTGGGGCTACCTAAATGCATAAATCCTGACCAGCGTATACAACATGGCGCAGATAATTGAACACCTTCAACATGTCAAGGCAATACCTCAGTCAGCCTTACGAGGCAAGGGGGCCCTTTGTCGCCAAGGCCCAATTGTTGTCCTTGCACCGCCTGAAATTGAACGACAGAAATGTGAATGGATTAATGTGCCTGGCTCGTACTGTACGGATTCTATGATGGTAGCATTCATTCGTATTCCGTCGCGTGTTAGCGTGGTGAAGATGAGTCAGAGTATTGACACCTTACATCACGGACGAAGAGTCAAGACACTTGTTATCTTCTTCTGACGCAAATAAAATTGAAAAGAAAAAAAAAAAGAACATCCAGCCGATAATACAAGAGCTTCCAATGATAATTTGGCGCATGTGCAGAAACTACAGGTATGAATACACCATTGCGGCCAATCAGGTGCAGGTTACCGCACTAAATAGTTCTTGGTTGTCGTGTGCTGACACCTTTGGGGGCCATTTACCTGTAATTAACCCACTGTTTCAGCTAGACTATTACATGAGCTTATCAGCCTGTTTGTGTTGTATGGTTTGACAGATATTTTTTCCATGATGAGTTTTATAAACAGAGGGTAAATCACCTATTCATACGCAGTGACGTAATGCTGGCAAGCCGTGCTCGGAGCACGTGTTTCCTGGCTATGACAGGTAAACACTGGCATAACTTTTGATTCTATCTATAGACTCGCCTTTTTTATTTTGAATGTTTTCAATGAAAGGTGTCTGCACAACACCAACTGCATACTTTATTTTAAAAAGTGACGCAACAAAAGTTATACGCCTTTATGCTAATATGAGAATATACAGTAAATATAATGGTGGTTTCATCCCTGAAGGAAAACTGATGCTGACAGATGAAATTTTAAAATTTCACCTTCATGTCAAATTTATTTGCTCTAAATGGTGCCTTACCACTTATATTTGTCAGATCAAACCATTTGAGATGGCTATCTGTATTTGTTAATGTAAAATAAAACAATTAAATTGTGTCAATGGTTTACAATAGGGTACATTGATGAATTTTCATGTATTAACCAAAACAACAATGATATTTGCATATTTTGGGGAAAAATGAAGAAAGAGTGACTTTGAAATTGATATTCAGGTTAAATTCTCCATTTTAAAAACAGATTGAATGGGGATGAATGATATTTCAAAGGAAAATATGTTGAAATTGACTTTAATCTTTGCATATTTAAAAACAGCTGAAAAAGCCCCCAACTACTTGATAAATGAAGATTGAAACTAGGAAGGATTACAAAGTGATCATGATGGCCTTGTAACCACTTGATGGTAGAAATAAGACTGATAAATATGTGTAAAAACAAGTGTGTATCATCAATAATTAAAATTTTATTAGAGCAACAATGAGGCAGTTTGTACCACTCAGCAGCCATCATTTTTAAGGGGGTGGGGTGGTATCAAGGTCAATGTAGGTTCACTGACCAGGTTTTTTCTGGCAAGCTGTATTATTTTGTTACAAACAGATAATAATAATGTAACCCAAGTGAAAAAAATTAAGATGAAATCAAATCTTTGAAGAAAAAATAATGAATTTTATTGATTGGTGGGGTCAGATCAAAACACTTAAAATTGCATTGGGAATCCATTGTGATAGTGCATAGAAAAGGTGTTATATTTCCAAAAGTATATCAGTTAGCTGAATTTTCTTTTCACAGTAGTACACTTGTATGGGTCAGTATTGCATATGCATAATTAACATGAATATTAATTGTCATTTGCATAATGAAGGTATGAATACACCATTGCGGCCAATCAGGTGCAGGTTACCGCACTAAATAGTTCTTGGTTGTCGTGTGCTGACACCTTTGGGGGCCATATTCCTGTAATTAACCCACTGTTTCAGCTAGACTATTACATGAGCTTATCAGCCTGTTTGTGTTGTATGGTTTGACAGATATTTTTTCCATGATGAGTTTTATAAACAGAGGGTAAATCACCTATTCATACGCAGTGACGTAATGCTGGCAAGCCGTGCTCGGAGCACGTGTTTCCTGGCTATGACAGGTAAACACTGGCATAACTTTTGATTCTATCTATAGACTCGCCTTTTTTATTTTGAATGTTTTCAATGAAAGGTGTCTGCACAACACCAACTGCATACTTTATTTTAAAAAGTGACGCAACAAAAGTTATACGCCTTTATGCTAATATGAGAATATACAGTAAATATAATGGTGGTTTCATCCCTACAACGCTGTCACTTTGCCGGCAGAGGACCGATAGGTGGCGGTAGCTATCGAGCATGGCTCTTTCTGAAGACATTACAGTCTGAAGGTGTTTTTCTTATATTTGAAAAAATGGCTGTATATTTTTCTTTGACCAATTATTTTAAGAGAGCAAGTCAATTTTATCAATTACAGAAAATTTCATGGAGATATAACATGAAAAAGTCTATTTAAACTGCCCACAAAAATTGTGCCCCTCAAAGATATATGACGAAGCCAGGATCGGTATTTTACATTCGAGTTATTTTTTTTTCTGAAGCATCAAAACTCCAGATGATAATGCAGGTGTATTTATTCAGCACAGATATACATATGTACGAAAAGATTGGATTATTTTATTCACCAGTTAAATTTTTAGAAGGGTGGTAACATTAGGTCAACCTAGTTTGAGTTGCCCTAATACTGTACTGTGTCGAAAACGGCATTAGAGCAACGTTGTGTTGCCCTAATACTGCTTACAGTAATATATATATATATATATATATATATATATATATATATATATATATATATATATATATATATATATATATATATATATATATATATACATACATACATACATACATATATATATATACATATATATATATATATATATATATATATATATATATATATATATATATATATATATATATATATATATATATATATATATATATATATATATATATATATATATATATCGTGATTTTTTTGTAATCCATGAATAGGTCAAAGTTGCTTTTCAATGTCTGTTACCCTTAGTCATACGTATATCGAGTTACACACCCATTCATCACGGTTTGGTGTCTTAGGATTAATGTTAAGTGACAGATAGCAGCTGTCTACAATAGCCAAACATTTGGAGCAGTCTTGTTCTAAGCTTCAAATGATTGATTGCTGCGACAACATTGACACTCAAATACACATCCAGTGTTGGTGGCGGTCAAAAAAGATCAAAACACCATTTAGATTCAGACCACCTGGAACCACCTGGACACAATGTATGTAACAACACTAATATATTGTATTTGTGTTTTTTTTGTCCAAAACTAATTTTCTAGTAGTTTTTACCATATTCCGCACTCTTTACTTTCCATAAGCTAACCTGTCCCTGTCTAACCTGTATATATATGGAGGTACTATTGTCCATATTGCACACGTTCCTCTGTAAAGTATTGACATAAACTGTGTAAGCCCATATAAATTAGAGGGTCTTCAGTGGGTAACTACTCAGAACATGTTTCAGAGCCTATACCAGTACATGTCTTCCTGAGAAGGGGCTCCATGTCTAAGCTAAAAAATCAGCAAAGACAACCCACATAATAATGAATAAATATGAACGTGATAAACTAGCTAAATACGGGACGTTTTGCTTCTAAATGCAGAGCTTCATTATGAAAGAAGAATACCTGTCAAACAAACAACACTTGCTAAATTTGTATAGTACAGGTTCAGATGAGAACAATTTGACCTGCCCTTGAACTAATATGTACCTTTTTCTAGCTAGATAGCTACGCCTACTTAGCCCACCCGCCAGCGTATAACTGAAGTGGATACAAACTTGGCCATTATATGCAGTCAGAGTGATTGTTAAATAAACAGTTGCAGCTAGACCACCTTTGCAAACTAAGGGAAATCCTAACAAAGGCTGCAACAATGGACATCCCACACCACAAATGTAAAGCAAACTCCTTGATGACACCTACTCCTCACTTTGAAAGTCTACACACCATTAAGCTCTATTTCACTACCAACCCTGAATCAATGTTTCACGTTAGTGTGTAAGGTTTGAGACAGTTGAGAAAATACTGTCAGTTTTGAGTATTTTTTTTTTTAATTGAATAAATGTGCATCTAGGCGTGTGAGAAAAGAATGGTAGTCATTAGCATTTATGCCAAAAACATGTCATCAAAACAGTTTTTTTATAATGCAATTTCCAGTACAATTACGCAAATATGTAAGTGGCGTAGGCCGCTGCTTGCTACTGATAGCTCCAGGAGGGGTTAACATGACAGAAGACATGTCAGCCTAAAATGTCTGAAAGTGAAAATTAAGAAAAGAATGATGCCAAGGATAAAGTTAAGTAGCAAAACGGACAAGTCTAAAATCTGTAAAATTATTGTACCCAAACTTTCCAATAATCTTTGGATATCAACAGCAAAGTTTATTGGGCAAGTCAGAAAAGAATGCGAGTAATTTGTATTTAATTCAAGAGAATGCAATGAAAATATAATATTTCTCAGCCAGATATCAAGTACAATTAGGCAAGCTTGTAACAGTTGTAGGCCCCTACCTGTTACCGATAGCCCTTGATGTTTAACCCAACAGAAAACAAGATAGCCTAAACTCTCTGAAAGGTGAATATTCAAACAGAATGATGCCAAAGATAAAATTAACTAGCAAAACAGGGAAGTCTAAAATCTCTTAAGTTATTGAAGCCAAACTTTCTAACCATCTCAGGATATTTACAGTAAAATTTGTAGAAATATTTGATCAAAAGTACATATTTGAACCCTCTCGACTCAGGTTTATTGTACATAAATTTGGTTCTAGATGCAAAGTTCTGACATTTAGAACAAATACGAAAATCTTTGACGAAAACGTATAATATCCAATAGTTTTCGAAATATTACTACCCGGGAAAGGATAAGATATTTTAGTGTGTGTGTGTGTGTGTGCGTGTGTGTGTGTGTGTGTGTGTGTGTGTGTGTGTGTGTGTGTGTGTGTGCGTGTGTGTGTGTGCGTGTGTGTGTGTGTGTGTGTGTGTGTGTTTGGTCGTGGTGACTAGTAATCACATGTTCAATTTATGTAATGTTTAATGATGTTAACAATTGTTTGTTGTTGGTTCTCAGCAGCAAAGCACACGACTTATTCAATATTTGTCTTTAAAGCATGACATGTTTTATCAAATGATAGCTTATAATGCTTACGGAAAGCATATTGCGAACTGGTTCGCCACCCATTTACCTCAAAATTAATTAAATGATAAAAATAGCAACTATTCAAAAGCAAACTAATTGTAGCAATATTTCCTTTTCCTTCCAATATCAGTTCCAGTGTGAACATTGTTATCGAGCCAAATCACCATGGTTGGTAGCAATGCTAAACTGCCATCAAACAGAATTATGTGTCAAACAATGTCACAACACTTATATTACATGTTTGTATAACTGACAGACAGATTTCCCCCCCCCCTTTTTTTTTTCTTTGACATCAAGGACATATTAGTTGTTTTATATACATTTTGACCAACGTCACCTCACATATTGTATTTTGTGCAGAAACATGTATATACGGTACGTTTCTATTGTGCCTGAAAAGAAGGTACTCTAGTAGAATTCGCAATACAATGGTGCAAAAATTATATAAACTACGAATATAAAAATTGAATTGCAATTATTATATTCCATATCCACATCGTCATAACTTAGGTCTCAAGGCTCAGCAAAATTTTCATCTGATCACATTTGTTTCTGTGTTCATTTACATATAAATCCATTAGCTGACATACAATACAATACAACACATCACGGCAATTTAAAAGTTTTAATACCATTTAGGTGAGTCAGCACACATAATGCGTGCAAACCAGGCACTTATTATCAACGTTCTTTGCATGCCACTACACAGGTTTACCAAGTGAAATATTTCTATATTACTTGTGAATGCCATGTAGATAAAACCTCTTAGGGCTACAGTTACCTATGTGTGATAATCCATTACTAATGTACATTAGACATGGCGATGTGACAGAACTTAGTCTGCTAGCATTTCATAATCAAACGGGTTGAATGGAACCTGTTTTCGAAGTCGCAGAGAATATAACAAGGTAAACGTTAGTGACCAAGTAGCTTTAAATTTATCAGTGTATTCCATCCTAAAATGCATAGGACAAAAAGTACCGAAAATAATTTGTCCATAAATAGCAGTTTCAACCACTATTTGTTTCAAGTGGTTTACTTCACACTTGAGAGGACAGACTTATTTTTGTACAAACCTTCGCTAGATAGAGCGTATCGAAATCGTCGTCCTTCTGACGCAACCACTGATATTTCAATCCACCATGTTGGAACCAATTATGCTCAACTGTATTTAACATAACAGTAGTGTGAGACCATGATGAGTTAATGAAGTAGTTCGAAAATCACCCCCAAAGTGAAAAACGGCAAAATGTTGACAAGACCATCATAATAAACATCACTAGATATAACAGCATAACTGAAATATCAACCAAACAAGTAAAGGTGAGGGGCTGTTAAATATAAAATGGAAAAAAGAGGCACACAACAATTTTCAACATTACCAGATAAACTACACCATAATTCACGCAAGCGAGATGCATCCATTATCAAAATCCTCAGCAATCAAACAAGCAAAGGCGATATTCAGATGTCCACGGTAGACATAGAAACACCTTAAGGGATCTTGGTATATCAGTGAATAAATATGAAGTACACCCTTATACAAAACATCTCTCTCCTGCGTTAAGACTGCTCCTCATGTGAGATTAATTTACTATCTTAAATTCAAAATTTGCCATTTTAAATTCAACCTCGTCATGTTTGGCATACGATTGAAACTTTTCATTTCCTGTGGTTTTCTTTAATTCGAAGTCATCAGAAATCGAACATATAGAGGAATAACCCACTAGAGTGAGTTTCTAATTACATAAATGCTACCAGTGATGTTGTTGTGTGTTCAGGCGTTTTGAGCCAGTAAAAAGGAAGATATATATATATATATATTTATATATATATATATATATATATATATATATATATATATATATATATATATATATATATATATATATATATATATATATATATATATATATATGTGTGTGTGTGTGTGTGTGTGTATGTGTGTTACATAAGTTGTATCCAGGTGCTTTGCACTTAAATGCTGTTTTGATGATTGTCGATTGTCATCAACACTGCTTGTGTATTTGCGTAGCAATTGTGCTGCAGCAACTGAGCATTTAAAGCACAGGTATGCACACTTATAAGTCAAACCAGGTAAGCACCTTTTCAGCAAGAAAACTGGTCATTATATATAATATTTCTGACGTTACCTCCTCACAATATATATGAGTTTCCCTTCATAATCACGTTTTGGTCTGGCGTCTATTGTCTAATCAGCAATTGATCCTTACTTAAGGATTATTTCAAACTAAATAGGAACGCATATTCACTGGGAGTATGTCAAAATAATTTAGCATTTTCAGATTTTGAATAATGATGTTGGTTTTCTCTGGACAAAGGTAAATTTCTATCTGACTATCATGAACAGTATTTGTCATTCAGTTTTGGTATTGTGTGTGTCCAATGTTGTTACCCTATCACTCCCAATAATGACACCCACACCATAGGTCGACGTTGTGCAAATAAATGGAACTAGAACAACTGCCTGCAAATAAGTGTCTAATGGTATAGTCTGAAGAAAAAATGAGAAATCCCACTTGTTTTTCATTGGGCATATTTTGAACGGTTTTATGTGCAAATGTTTTGTTAATTTATATGCACCACTGTTGCATTTACTCTATTGAGATGCTGTTGAGGTTGTAAAAAGATATGTGTTTAAAATATGTTTGCAAGTGGATCATTCAGTAATAATTGTGGCCTCCACACTTCTCTCAGTACGTTAATAGTTTTTACATACTGATGATCACTTAGGCTATCTATACTTAGGCAACGCTGTTCCACTGTTCCTTTATACGCTGTTTTAGATGATCAAGAGTGACTGCGGGTTCATTCTATTTATCCTGCATGCGAAAACGCTAAATATCCCCGAGGTCTTCCCTCAGGGACAAGTCTGGATATCTTGCAGGTGAATGTGGCACGTGGATGTTGCTGTCTTTGAGGTACTGTGGCTGACTTTGGCACCATCGGTTCTTGTGTCTTATTGCTGGAAGATGTTATATGGATGTCCACTGTAACATTGCAGTCAGAATCTCATGCACATAACACTGGCTAGTAAGGGTACCTTCAACCTGATCATGTCAGTCCTTTCTCCAACTTTGATTGGTGCCAACATCATTGTGCTTCACCTTCATGCTGGTCTTGTTGTACAATTCATTGTTCTGCAAATCTATTCTGTTGGCATGTGGTAAACCCCTATGCAACCATCAGGTAAATCCTGGCAGACTCTGATTCATCAGACCATTTGACATACTTCCCATGCAGCAAAGTGCAGTTATAGCACTCCCAATACCACTGTATGCGGATAGCCTTGTTTTGAGGCCCAAGAGAGATTCGTACTGCAGGGCAATATGACCCTGTCAACAAGCTTTCGTTCGAAGTCCACCTCGATGATTTGATGCTGCGTGCGCCACTGTTGCAGAAATCTTTTGATGGAAAGAAACTGGCGTAAATTTGCAAACTGTAGAAGGTAGTGGTCATCTTGATAATCTGTAAGTCAGCTTCGAAAAGATCCTGCTCTCTCTTGCATTTCCTTATGAACTCTAAATGCGCGCACTACTTTTCTGCTGTCAGGAACGAATGGTGCACTCTAGTGGCTGTCTCACTTTGTGACAGACAAGCTTGAAATATGCCAAGAATCATGTCTAAAATTTAGAGGTTTGATAATAGTGACCACCACTGAAACATTTTTGACTGTCACTTATGCCTTGTGTGCTTGCGTGCAACAGGTCATTTGATACTGCATGCACCCCATGGCCATTTCTCTGTTTATGCAGTCCTTATCTCAATTCCAAGCCCACTCTTTCTTAATCTTAATGTGACTGTAAACTTGGCTTACATGGCATGTTAGGCAAGTCCATGTTCTTTTACATCATGTTTCCTGCATAACTCTACGTTCTTAGCACCTCATGTTAAGCCAATAGGACTGCCCACTAAATTCCCCCAGAGTGTATCAAAATCATCGAATACAATAATAAGCTCAAGGCTTTCAATACTTTATAGGTATACGATTTTTTGTGGTTTGAATCTACCTAATTCAAGAATAAAGAGCAATGTCATAAAACAGTTTGCCTAGGTACTTTTACAAACTATCATACAAGGATATCATGCGGTATAGAGTGAGACTCCCTGTCGTGACAAGTTACTCAGTGCTTGTCCTTTTATCTACGAACTTGACATAAATTATAAAAGTGAAATAATGGGATGAGAAAAACGTTCTTCTGTTTTGTTTGAACTGTTTTGTCTGTAAGCATTTCTTAAAATTGAACGTTGCAGAACTATCTTGGCGACCATTATAGTGACCCTTTGTGAGGAAGAAAACAGTGAATTATATTATCAAGTGCATGATTTCTCAGTGTTATAAACCTGTAGAGGTGTAAATGAAATGTAACTCATTTCATTATTAGAGTGTGTTTATAAGTGTTGACTCACTATAAAGACCGAGTACTTATAAAGCATAGACATTTTGAATATCTTTCTTTCAGTTATATTTTCCAGGCACACTGCTGTAGGAGTCTGTTCAAAAGTGATTGCTCCCATTGTTAGCACTATCGTAGGATGGACAGAATTCAGTGTTGGGGCTAATATTGAAACTGGTAATACAGTATTCCAGACATTGTATCACAGAATCAGGTAAACCAAGAGCACCATCAGAGAAACACGTAGAATATCAAGGGTTTGGCATCCAGTATTGCCTGAGATATTGTAGCTCAGGGTGGTTATTTAGTGATAGCCGCAATAGAATCCTTCAATGAAATTGCAATTTGGGACCCAAATGTCAGCATCAAAAGCACATCAAATATACGAAATGTAACACATATTACATCGCCTAATTGTTTGAAATTAATCACAAAGAACCGAACATCAGCGTGTTCATCAGTTTTCATGAAAGCATGTCAGTCCTCCCCCAACAATAACAAATTAAAAAAAAAAAAATTACAGGTTGTAAATTTTAAATAAATCCTGCTTTGTGTTGCATTTTTTGCAGAGATATCTGTTTGCAGTCTGAGCACCACATCTTAATAAATGTTAAAGTCTGGCCAAAGTCTTGAATGGTTTATCACATTGTGATTTGCTGCATCGTCAAAGGAACTGTAAGTAGGTATTTCAACCTCTAGATATGTATGTGGAAAACTATTACTATTCCAATATCATATAACAATTATGACCCTATTCATTAAAAGCTGAAACAGTGGATTTTCCAAAATTGAAGCCTGTAACCCCTTTTTTCAATATGAATTGGCAACCCTCAACCAATCTTGTAATTTTAGTTCACTTACATGAAGTAATATCAGATCATCAGGTTAAAGAAAAAAAAAATTATTTCCAAAGTAACATGATCATAATCTTTCACGGCTTAATGTGGTTAATCAATGTTAAAATATTCGGTAATATAGGGCTAATTGTACAAGGTCCCCCTCCCCGCCCGTCCAGTACACTTCATGTCGGAATTAAATCTATCAATTTCTCATTTCGGTTATTACACAAACTTGACTTGACCCACATTATGGTGTTGAATATCCACTCACAGACCCACATGGGGGTGGGGGTGGGGGGTGGCAATACAGATTTCTAACAATGTAGACAGGCTGTCAAACATATCCTGATGCTTTGGCACCACTAAAGACAGAAAGCGTTCCTGCTGAAAGTAAATATTTTTTATCATAAATCAGCAGCATCAGATTTTTTTTACATCTCCCTGTCCTTTTATTACCGACCTAGACTCCGTAGTTCATCCATTCAAAAAAGCTGGCACCCCATGACGATTATTGTGCAAATAAGGTGGGAGCCAGGAAAGAAAACACGGAAATGACACATGTCTATTAGATGTCTGGTAGTCTGCCACTGATGTATGTGTTTTAAAATGCCAGCCGCTTGGCACATGAATCAAGTGGTTAAGCATTTCTAAACATCTTACGTAAGTTTGAAGTGTCTGATCTCGTCCAAAATATAAAGTCATTGCCACTTATATGACGGTGCTACGAGTTATTCTTGAATAAGCCATATCTCGCTGTAACCTATCATCTGGGCAGTCCCGAGCAGGGTTAAGGAAAACAATTGGCTTATTTTCGTATTGGTCTGAAGCAAGTATAATACAGACTTAAGAATTAATTACATGTTTTATTGTCAAACTACGAAAAAGCGTGTAAAAAGAAATATACCGGTAAAATGTCATTAATTATTAACATTTATTAAGCTATATATGAATACACATGGTGGATTCCCCCCTCCCCCCAAACCAAAAAAAATGTAATAGTGCAACAGAAGCATAATCGTATAGTCATAGAATTCATCTTAACAATTTCCACATAAATTATTTCAAGTCACCATGCACCTTGTGACAAGAAACATCATGTTTACCAATAGTATTTGAGCTTTCTTATAACCTATTTATAGATAAATTGGTAGGGATATCTAAAACTGAGGAATATTTGGTGTCAGCTTTATTTCATTTGGTATTGAATTCTAAAATCTCTTGGAACTTCAGAAATAATTTTCCAGTGCCTAGTCTAATTTGTGGCATATGTAATAAATTTGAATGTCTTATGGCATGACTGTCGCAGCTGATGTAAACGCCAATCTGTATATATATATATATATATATATATATATATATATATATATATATATATATATATATATATATATATATATATATATATATATATATATATATATGTGTGTGTGTGGGGGGTATTATATATAAATGTATGTATATATACAGAGAGACAGACAGAGAGAGAGAGAGAATGTGTCATGAAATCTTTCAGCCTAATATTTGAACATAAAGATACCTCTCAGATACTGTCGCCTGTCTGCAAATTAAAAAAAATACAGAGCAAACAACGATGACAATTAATAATATGGCTATTATATTTGTGGGATTTTTTTTGCCCAGTACCGCTTCCTACAAAAACTTATGATACATAACAGTATCGTCTTTATTATTTCCATTATTTAACTTGTTCATAAGTTGATGCCTAGAGTACATTGCAAGAAATCAGGGATGGATAAGCAAATGTGTATGTAGATAGTATATGTTTTTTGTAAGTATTGCCTTACTTTCACAAAACTCCCAACGACTTGAGAAAGGTAATATGGTACATAAACATTTCACCTAACATCACACCAAAGATCTAATGGAAAGTCTTTGTTCAATATTATTTTTGTATATTACTCTGTTAATATCATGAATCAAATACAGTTTATTTCTTTAGTGAAATACAATACATTTTTCTTTTGAACAATTTCATGATAGCTGGTTTATTGTTAGTCAAAACAAAATTGTATGGATTTCTGAAGTAATATTTCATTCAAGGTTACTAAGCTGTTATAAAAAATAAAGTA